>NW_023608281.1:0-30288 GCF_013339725.1 Rhipicephalus microplus | reverse complement strand
CTCCCAATTTCTTTCTTGAGTAAAGGCTGACCATCGAGGCTCCTCAAGGCAAACCGGAGAGTACGACGATCTTCTTTATAGTGGGGACAGTGGCACAAGAAATGATCAATCTCTCTATACTCCGTTTCAGTTATCCGATAACGTGAGCACAACTGATCCCACTGGTTGGCTGCTCAAAGGTACTGACACAACTTATAAATAATTTCAGATTGTTGCTCTAAATAAAAAAAAAAACTGGCGCCTCACTACCGCACTACAACGCTACACCAAGTCCCATCATTTGACTGAACAGGACGATGAACAAACGACTTCAAGTTTCCTCGTTCACGAGTTTGGAGAATTACCAAAGCGGGAGCTTGACGTTCGTACTTCGTCCTTGTCCCCCAAATTTTCGCTTAAAGCCTTCTACGAGTGAACTGAAGCTATGTCGTCGTTCAAAATTAAATTGCACACTGCCACCTGATAATGTTGCTTGTAGAATGCCAGAATTTTTTTCTGGGTTTCAGACACCAAGAATGTGGACGTTACGACAACGTAGACCAAAAATGTACACAATGAAAATACAGATTTCACGACTGTCACGCTACACTACAGGGCCCCGAAAGAGGATAAATAGCTATCTTTCTCCTATTGCGGCGAGTTTTACGTGAAAATGAGTGTTATCAGTTCTCACTGTACGAAAATTGGTTTAGAGTTCACTTGTGCAGTCTGGCAGCCTATATAGCGCGCCATATATACGTGTAGTGTGCTTGTATACGGCGAAAGTGGGAAACATTTCTGCCGTGCTTTCGCGTGTGTCAGTATGAGAGGCCCATTCTTTTTCTGTATGTTTGACTCTGTGTTTCAACATCTGATGAATTTACTTCAACAAACGAAAGGAAGCTGGCTCATGCCAGTGAAAGCTGGTCCATTCCTTCCTCTCACTTGAAAAACAGCATATTCGTACCTCTTAATATGTCTTGAAAAGACCGACCTAAGCGTGATAAGACCAATCAATGGCGTGATAAGAGTTACACAGCACTACTCCAGAGCTTCTCAGTCGGGTCATCAATAGTCGCTTGCGGACGCTCAGAGTCCATAACACAGTAAAAGATCGTTGACACGCAGAAAGCGTCGCAGCGACGTATCATTCCTAAATCGCAAAAACAGCAGCTCCTCAAGGCCATTAACCTGCACTTGGTGTCGAGTCTGATTGCAAGGATCAGGATACCCAAGCACATCAGAGGTTGTAACAAGACAAATGCTTGGGTTTGTCGGTTGTACTTCATAATGGAACGGCAGCAGAACACACTAAGAAGTAAGAAGCTACATGAAATACAGCGCTGACTCACAACTGCATTTCTTTATTTGAGAAATATACCTGCAAAACAATCACGATAGGCTAACCGCAAGCACGAAATGAAGAAATGCACATATAACTTCGTATCACTATTTGAGAAGGTTTAGTGAAGCACAGCTCTTCGTTTCGTGTACCATATTTCCTCTGTACGTGTGCAGTTGCTCTGCCGTCCCTTTATGGCACCAGGGTTACGATGCAGATTCGAACCCTTCCTTAGGCATGGGCAGCCCCGACACCGAAATAACAAAAACGCACGCGTCCTCACTACTCCATGATTAAGTTGAAGCCTAGGTTGACGCGGCCTCAGCCGAACTCCTCGGACAAAGGAACCCCAAGAAAGCTCCCTCATAGAAGCAGCCATTGCTCGATCAAGTACGTGTGGATTGTGCGACGTAATAGAAATCGGGTGAGTATTCTTGTCCACGTATCTAAACAGAAAGGGTAACTCTTGAGTGTGCATTTGTCTTCGTCATTAATAAGTTGAAACATGGAAGTTTTAATGTCCGAACACGAGAAAATTGAGGTGGGACTGGCTGGTGCGTCTTGCTTTAGCTGTATCATATTCCGCTGAATGAGACCACATCAAATAAATGTTCTTTCACAACTTAATTTGCCTTTTGCCAGTACGTACGGTAGCCATTCTGAATAAGTTCTGCGTCGACAGCTTTTAGAAAAAACATGAGTGAGATGATTGAATACTTAGCAAGAACGCTAGTGTATATAGACGACGTCCTATAGTCAGAAAAGGTACCAGACAAGAGCACGATGAGCTACTAGCCTACTGCGTGCTGTGAAACCGTCAACGTAAGCCAAGAGTGGGTGATGTGCTCATCTCGCAACACAGCGTCAGTCCTTGTCTCGTCTATTCTTTGTGGTCCGTCCTGGTTCGCGCGGAAGTTATCAAGCTATGTACCTATAGTTATTTCAAACAATGCAGAAACGGGACACAGGAGGGACCACACAACGCAGGCGCCGACTTCTAGCAGATATTTATGGTGTGGTTGGGAAATATATGAATAGAAAAAAACACAAGAAAAGCTCCGTACGTAATAAGTATACATCTAAAAGGATGACTTGGGGTTGCAAGCTTTTAAAGTTGTAAATCTCGCAGACATTCGATTTTCATTTATATGGGGGATTTAACGTCCCAAAATCACCATATGATTATGAGAGACGCAGTAGTGGAAGGCTCCGGAAATTTTGACCACCTGGGGATTTTTAATGTGCACCCAAATCTGAGCACACTGGCCTACAACATTTCCTTCTCCATCGGAAATGCAGCCGCCAGAACCAGGATTTGATCCCGCGACCTTCGGGTCAGCAGCCGAGAGCCTTAGCGACTAGACCACCACGGCGGGGCGATTTTTTTGTCAAATACCTGGGTGAATTGAGAACTAACGCACGAAGAGTTCCACTTGATAATGGTTAATGCTTCAATGATCTCACGCGTGTGCTCTTCCGAAGGGCTTCTGGGGACTATGGCCGGATTGAAATTTGGAATACAATGACATGTGTTGCAATGTAGCGCCCAGTTGCTGCCTATAATCAGCAAGCATTCTGAGCAGTCTATGGTCGAGGTCACTCAAACACGACCTATCATCAAGCAGGCTCATCCAGTTACTTGAGAAGGGTACTGCATGTCTGCTAGTTTAACAGCTTCAAAAGCCTGAAACCTCTAGTCTTCCTTTTATCATGTGCACCACGTTGTCATCATTTGTTTCTCTCGCTTTGGGGGTGTAGGATAAGTGAGCGTCAGTGAGGCATGAAAGCGTTGCCAGAAAACAAAGTATCTAGATTCACGGTTGACAACGGCGAGAGGAACTTTGTGGTCGTTCAAAGCGTTTTCGCAGTGAATGGTAGATGCGCTGTTTGGTGCGTCGGTTTTGGTTTTGCCTGCTAAATTAGCCAGATTTTATCACTCCGTGGTGATTATCATGAGGCCGTCTTTGAGAAATTTCAAAGTGGATATCGGTCACAGGTCCTGTTAATTCGGGAGGCAATCGCCAGGCTAATTCCAAGGACCGAAGTATCGGCCCCCCGAACCGCACCACGAAAACGTGGACAATTTAGAAGTGCTTCTTTTTAGCGCGCCACCGGACGCCGGCTGTGGCCCAAAGAACAAGTCAGAGCTGAGAGTTGATATACAAAACAAAATTATATTCTCAATAATGGCAGATAAAAACGATACACAAATATGCACACTCGACAATAGTTGAATACAATATGTCACCAATCAATCATTGTACTACACATTACAATCAGCCACACTCGAAACTACGGACACAGACAACAATACGCACTACAATGCAGTCGCATGCATCGAACAACCCAGACACTTAAAGACTAAAGAGTTAGAAAACTTATTCAGTCCAAAGTTCTTGGAACAAATCTCTGGGTAATACTCTTCCGAGAATCACTCACTCAAAGTCCACCGTTGTTATCGTTCCGCTGCCCCCAAAGTTTCTCTTCCAGGAAACCTCGCTTCTTCACTTGACCGTTCTCCAGGCTCCAAACTTCTTCGCCGGAAACACGTCGGCTTCCCACACGAAGCTGTGTCCACGCGTCTTCGCTTGATAGCAGTAGACACAATCTTGCCTGTAGCTCGAGCCTTCACCCCTCAGGTGGAAATTCTCTTCTTTTTCTCCTTTGTCACAGAAGACAAAAGGCTTCGCCCTCAAGGCGGAACACCCTACGCATTCTGGTGCATACCTTCTTCTTCTCCTGCTTTGTCACTAAGGACAAAACCTTCACCGAGAGACGCGGCGGGATACCCTACACACTCTGGCGTTAACTTCCTTCTTCTCCTGATCTCCCATCTCGGCTGTTCGGTTAAATACCTTCCGCGCGAGATTCCAGAAGGTTCTCATCATTTCGTCGGCACGATGCGCAGCGAAGGCTGGGGGAAAGGGCGAGACGATACAGGGGCCGTCCGCGACAGATGACTCAACCCGGCATCACCACGCCCCTCTCCATCGAGAAATTTCGAGGGCTTGCACGGCCGCCGATGTGGGGTGAGGAGGTTCGTCGGCGAACCTACGCTTCCGATGGAAGAGGGACGCGTGCGCGCGGAGTCTTTGGATGCTTGTTCTCTTTTTTTATCGTTGACCTCGCGGCGTCACTCCGGCGTTTCGTCGCGAGAATTTGGCGGCGCGCTCTTTCTTGAGTGCTCGTATTGTGAAACTGCTCCAACTTTAAGACAATTATCTCATAATATTCAAAACCACACAAACGAGCGCGAACCGTCACCACACACTTAAAGACTGTAACCTAGTCCGTTGCTAATGGCACGTCACATTCACAATAAATCACTCAATACAAATGTACATTGCGATTCAATCTCGCAACACATGAAATATAACCACAGGTACATGAATTCAACACTCCATCCCATATTCCGAACAATACGAATATACAAAGTTCTTTCTTTACAACAATTATACAATACTATACATCACATCACCGTAACAAACATTTTGACTCGCTGGACATACAGTTGTGACACAGGATGGCAAGAATATTAACACAACATATGGTACTCAGCCGTGCCAAACACATTCTGATTCCACCTCAGCACCTATCCTGTGTACCTTGAGCGGCGCTTGCGCCCTTTCTTGCGGTGCTCGCTCGATCTCTTCTTGTTTTTCCTTGTTCTGTTCCGGCGAGCCCTTTCCAACGACGGTATCTGAGGTGGCATCTCAGCCATCGTTGTCACTTCCGACACCGTTACCGGGCCATAACGTTCAACCGATCCTGTCGGTTATTCACCCGCTTGTTCATGTCACGACATTTGGCCTGGCTGGCCGAATCCTTCACCTTTACACTATCGGTCGGTTGAGGTCGAGCCGACGTAAGTCCGGCTGCCCAGCACGTAAACTCATTCAATAGGATCATGTTCTCATTCGCTGTCTCTTGCGCCCAGGCTTCACCTTGGGCTCGAGTGAAATCCTTCACGGCTTTTTTTTCCGCTGTATCTCGCGGCCCCTGTGTCAGCGGGGGCTCCATCTTCGGGTCTTTCACCAAACGTTCTGGTTCGTTCGGCCCTCGCGCCCCGTCGATCTTTCCATACAGGGGGGTCGTCATTTTAGAGCGTTAACCTTCCCGCAGAAGTACGGGGTTTCAACCTCAATCTCTGCTTCGGGAAGCATCCGAAGCGTACTGTCAATTAGGCAAACTGGTTTCGTTTTGCCTGTTAACTCACTTTCCCGTACCAAATTTCTCCGCACGATAACAGTGGAGCTGCCGGTATCTCTTAACAACGTAACCTTTTTGCCCGCAACTTTTCCAGGCAGCGTTGGCATTTCCTTCGTAACACCGGTTGGCTGTTTTGTCATTACAGCACCCACAATAGGAAGTTTCTCCCCCCTTTTCAACTCTACGAATCCGTCGGTGATGGCATTATCATCGGATTTTGGGGCTGCTAGCACACAGGATACCTGGTGAGTTTGACTCCCTCCGTTTCGACTTGCGTCTGCTTTGTGCCCAGTCCTACCACACTTGAAACATTTTACTACCGTTAAGCTCGTAAAGTTAGTACGACAGTTGCTAGCGCGATGACCCACTCGGTTACACGTAAAATATCGCGGAACACTCTCTGGTGCGTGCTTCTTTTGTTCGGGTGCCGATTTCTTCGAATCTTCGGGACACTCCTTCTTGACCTTGGCCAAATTAGTTCCGCCTTGTGCTTCCAAGAATATGTCAGCTAATTCAAGCATGTCTTCAAGTGACTTAGCTCTCCTCTCTTTCGAGTACAGCGACAGGCTTGGGTGGCAACTAGTAAGAAATTGTTCTCTAATTAGAAGCTCTCTAAGCTCATCGTACTCCTGCGCTGTCCCTGAAAGTTCAATCCATCTGTCGAAATATTGGCAAAGTCGGGCGGCATACTGCGTAGCCGTCTCACCATCAGCTGGCTTTCCTGTCCGAAATCTGTCCAGGAAACCTTCCACAGTAAACGTAAATCGCTTCAGCAAAGCAGCTTTCACCTTTGCATAGTTGGCTGCATCTGTTGGCGTCAGCCTACCATACACACTGAGCGCTTCACCACTCAAGCAAGTACTCAAAGCAGTTGCCCATTGATATTCCGGCCAATTCTGGCTCCTCGCATCATCTCAAATCTGTAAAGATACGCGTCAAGGTCGTCCTTCCTTTCATCAAACGCTACGAGCAGCTTGCTTGGGTTCAAGCAGAAGCCATGATCTTCCCGTTCGCTGCTTTCAACTCTAGCTTGGACAGGAGTTTCACTTCGCTGTTGCAAACGGAGCCGCTCGAGTTCTATCTCATGCTGCCGCTGCCGTTCTCTTTCCTCTCTTTCTTCTTTCAGCTGTCGCTCCTTTGCCTCTCTTTCTTCTCTCGCCCGCTCAGCGGCCAGCTTTTCTCTCTCCAGCTCCAACTTCAATTGCTGCTCTCTTTCTTCTTTCAGCTGTCGCTCCTTTGCCTCTCATTCTGCTTTCACCCTTTCAGCTGCCAGCGCTTCTCTCTCCAACTCCAACATTATTCCAACTGCTCTCTTTCTTCCTTCGCTCTCTCAGCTGCCAACCTCTCTCTCTCCAACTCAGCTTCTTTTTCCGCTTTGGTTCTTTCGACCGCCAACCTTTTTTTCCAGCTCAGCTGCTTTTTCTTCCTTAGCTCCCTCAGCTGCCAACCTCTCTCTCTTCTGCACCTCTTTCTCCTTCTAGCTTACCCATTTCCGTAGTTCGGCGCCAGAAATACCCATCTTCTAACCAAGAGCTACTAACTTTTCGACATTCATGGTGTCTTGCAAATAAAGTCTTGCCACGTGCAAAAAGTATCTGCCTAAATCACTCTATCGGAACACTCCCCTGCACTCGTTAACGAGAACACTGAACAACACACAAAATCGTTCCGATAGCACTATCAACAACTCTAGGCTCTTTCTCACTACTTTGGACACACTGTGCACCAAAAAGGTTTTTGTCGCTGACGCCAGAATAATTGTCACAGTTCCTGTTAATTCGGGAGGCAATCGCCGGGCTAATTCCAAGGACCGAAGTATCGGCCTCCGAACCGCACCACGAAAGCGTGGACAATTTAGAAGTGGTCCTTTATGGCGCGCCAGCGGATGCCGGCTGTGGCCCAAAGAACAAGTAAGCCGAGAGTTGATAAACAAAACAAAATTATATTCTCAATAATGGCAGATAAAAACGATACACAAATATTTACACTCGACAATAGTTTAATACAATGTGTCACCAATCAAACAATGTACTACACAGTACAATCAGCCACACTCGAAACAACGGACACAGACAACAATACGCACTACAATGCAGTCGCATGCATCAAACAACCAAGACACTTAAAGACTAAAGAGTTAGAAAACTTATTCATTCCGAAGTTCTTGGAACAAAATTCTGAGTGATACTCTTCCGAGAATCACTCACTCAAAGTCCAGCGTTGTTGTCGTTCTGCTGCCCCTGAAGTTTCTCTTCCAGGAAACCTCGCTTCTTCACTTGACCGCTTTCCAGGCTCCAAACTTCTTCGCCGGAAACACGTCGGCTTCCCACACGCACCTGTTGCCATGCGTCTTCGCTCGATAGCGGTAGACACACCCTTGCCTGTAGCTTGAGCCTTCACCCCTCATTTGGAAATCCTCTTCTTCCTCTCCTTCTTCACGGAAGACAAAAGGCTTTGCCCTCAAGGCGGAACACCCTACGCATTCTGGCGCATACCTTCGTCTTCTCCTGCTTTGTCACTAAGGACAAAGCCTTCACCGAAAGACGTGGCGGGATACCCTACGCATTCTGGCGTTAACTTCCTCCTTTTCCTGATCTCTCATCCCGGCTGCTCGATTAAATACCTTCCGCGCGAGATTCCAGAAGGTTCTCATCATTTCGTCGGCGCGATGCGCAGCGAAGGCTGGGGGAAAGGGCGAGACGATACGGGGGCCGTCCGCGATGGATGACTCAACCCGGCATCCCCAGACCCCTTTCCATCGAGAAATTTCGAGGGCTTGCTCGGCCGCCGATGTGGGATGAGGAGGTTCGTCGGTAATGGTGCATTCAGACGACGGACCGAATCCCGATGTGGCGGGGCGGACGGCGCGTCACGTGACCTCACATCAGCGATTCCCCTCGTCCGCGACTCGTCCGCGCGGCTCGCGGACGGATGAACCCAACCTGTTTCTCACATCGGGATTCTGGCGGGGGAGAGCCGGTACTTCAGCGGAATAGCTTGGGATCGGTGGCAACCAGTACACTTTTCGTCTGCTCGCGGCTTGTCCTCCATGGCTCGCGAATAGCTGCATGACTGGTCGGCATTATCTACGCTTGAGCATGGTTTACTTAGTTTCCGGGGGCTTTGTTCTCAGGTGATTAAATACGCGGAAGTTATTTTTGGTGGTTCGGGAAATGTTGCCGCCGTCGTTTGACACGCGAGATTCTTAGCCGTCATGATGGTGAAATTTTCTAACTTCTGCAACCGGCGACGCGCCGCTTCTAAAAAAAAGGCGGGAGACACGTTTAGAAGTTCTACAAGTGGAGAACAATGGTGTTGAAAGAACATTCTGCCAGCAACTACCTTTTCTCCTGACAGAATAACACTCCTCGTTCATTTGTCACAACGCGACAGACATCGCAGTCAAGCGTCGCTTTTTGCGGGCATTCATGTTGAATACTCTCAAACCGGTCTGCTTTTAGCAGGCGCAGGCGAGAGGCGAACCTGCTGTCGAGGGTAATCCGGCTGTTTTCTCCTAGGTCACCGTCCGTCGTGTGGATGCGTCTGCAGGCGGATCATCCGCGGATTAGCCGTCCGCGTCCACGACAAATCCGGATTCGGTCCGTCGTCTGAATGCACCATAAACCTACGCTTCCGAGGGGAGAGGGACGCGTGCCCGGGGAGTCTTTGCATGCTTGTTTTCTTTTTTTTATCGTTGACCTAGTGGCGTCACTCCGGCGTTTCATCGCGAGAATTTGGCGGCGCGCCCTTTTTTGAGCGCTCGTTTTGTGACGCTATCTACTATGCGTAGGAAGGAGTTGTACTCGCCTAATAGACTCGACCACTTATCTGCACTGGTTAAAACTTAATTGCTTTGGCTTTTATAGTTATTACCGGGATTAATGTTCATGCTCATCTTAAGGTGTCCTCTGCCACAGAAAAGGTAACGCCACAAGCAGCCCACAGATATAACCTTTCTGTAATTTTTATTATGTTTGACGCATTTCTTAAAACACACAGCCACTATACGTATGGCAGATGACTTGACGCAGTATGTCTTCCCCGCCGTACAGTTATCCCTCCAAACATATTTGCGTAAAAAACATTTCGAGATCGGAAAAGCACACGTCCTTCACACCACCTGTAAGAATTTTTCGCTCAACATCTGGAAGCATGGTACATAACACTGCTGTAGCGATTTGCAAATCGTTTAAATCAACCATGCTACACCAATCGTTCTTGGTTTTTTTCTAAAAAAACAAATACTTGAAATACACCCCCCTTCAGCTGTTGGTTTGCTCTGTTTATTTTTACACAACTCATATTGCTGGCGAAAGCAGCGCCACAGCAAAGTGGCGGAAGGTGGCGGACACAGCTCGGTTGGCGCGGACGCCTAGAAGTTATTCTGTGCGGACACCCGATCCGCGTGTGAACCTGCGTTGGGGTAGTTCCCGTAGCCCGGACTCGTCGGTTATCCGGACGTAGCGGACAGCTCAAGAGAGCTCATCGTATTTCGGAAAACATGGCGAAACCCGTGTCACTGGGAGAAAATGTCACGTCCAGCACTGCGAGGCAGTCGCAGCAGTGCGCTGTATACTTGTGCCATGCACCGATTCAAAACGTGAATTCCGCTTGCGTGAGCCTGCTGTCATTGTTCGCTTCAGCATCGCAGCGGTTATGCGGCGATTCGTGGGAGAAGCACTGGCTGGTGTTCTTCCACTACGGCAAAGATGTGGTGCTCTTCTGCGATGCGGACATGGACACCTCGAGGGCACTGACGGGGCGCAAGTATTGGAAGAAGCGGACGGTGGTCTTCAATGGGTCGTAATCGTACAAGGAGAGCATTGCAGGACCGTAATATCAAAGAGCCTTAGAACACCGAACATCGGGGAGCTTTAGAATACGCGTACGCAAAGCTTGCAGGTGTTGCGTAACGTGAGCCAGCAAGAGGCAACAGGCAAGCTGTCGACGCAAATGCAAAGCTTTGTATACGCTATATAAAACTTTTCTTTTTGTCACTTATCTCACTGCTGTTTGTGTCTCGTCGGCCAACGAGGCAAATACAGAAATTCAGCAGTGGCGTGAATCAAGTTCGTTGCACTTGAAGGTCAAAAGCGTTACTTCCAACCAATGTATACGTACGACTTGCCAGAACCTCGAATGTTCCCTACAGATGGGAAAGCTAAAACGTAGAATCAGGATATTTGCACATTCTTGTCTCATCGCCAAGACGACACAACTTGAAACGTACATGTGAAGACACAACACAGCCTCTGTGTTGTCTTCACTTATCCTCGTCCGTTTCAAGCACTGTTTTTTCTACTTAATGCTACTGCAAAGTATTTTTAAGGGCAACTGACAAACGTAACAAATGTGGTTGTTGTCATCCCTGCAATGACATACGTTAGCATCTGAATTATGGAGCGAAAAAGGCAGCGTTTAAGGGTTGCGGTAGCACTTGAAAGGTTTAAGTTTATTCAGCGTGCGTTCTCATGCACCTGTATTCTTGTCTTGTTGAGGGAACGATGGGGCACGATACATGGAGCTTGAATGATGAGCGTTGAGAGGCGGCCGGCGAATCCCCGTGCTCGAAAAAACCAGACGTAACATTATACGCCCCTCGTCGGAAGTTCACAGATGAGGGGGAAGCATCGTAGACGAGGCTGGCGGCTAGCTTGGACTATCATCGCACGGGGTGGTCGCACTCTCCTTCGACTCTTCTCGTAACATCAGCCATTCTAGTTTGGACGCCGTGGCTGGAAATACAACCCGCGACTGCGCCGCCAGCTGTCAGTCACTTCTTCGCTGCTAAGGTTACGCTGCACGTTCACAAAGGAAGTTCGTTTTTGGTCTTCCAATTGCATGCGGTGCGCGTTATTCTAGCGATTTCATCATCAGCCTATTCAATTGTGCCTGACTTAGTGCTCTGTTGCACTTTTTCTTGCAAAGGTAATGTTGTATGTTGTTAAAGACATGAGTGTCAAAGCGGCACAAAGTACCGTATTCACGCATGTGCAATCCAAATTTCAGTCGAAGTGTATGCGCACATTATGCGGTAAATAGACGTGCACGGAGCTAATGGACCACGCAGTCATATCAAAACTTGCAGGGAACCATGTGAACTATTTGTCAGAAGCACTATTTCATTGTGAAACGAGTACTGTTATTTTTAAAGCACAGTTTACTGACGGGGACACTACGGGAGAGGGGGTCATCGTGCATGTATTCGGATTCGCGGCAATTTAAATTTCGCGATGACCCTCCTGCGCAGAGAAATCCTGCCGACTGGCCGTCTTTTTGCTCAGCAGATCGGGAAGTTATGCGGCGTGGTCGCAGTGACACGGTTTGCTAACAGTGGAACATCTGTTTGAGTTTATAAAACGATATTTTCCTTTTTGCCGTTTCTGAGAGTGACGCTTTATTCGGAGAGAAAAGGAAAGTACAAAGCATAGTGACTAAAGCAGAACGTGACGCTTATCCGCTGAAACGTCGCCAGTATTGCATGCAAATCACACCGCGAGAAACCAAATTGCCATCCCAGGTGAAGGTATAGCCGATCGGGAGCAGTTCCGAAACTTTACTAGTATTTTTTTGGGTCTGAGCGTTTATTACCTTACTGCTTTGCCGATAGTTGGCGCTTTTAAAAGTCTACCTAAAGCCAATAGGTTGGATTGAAAACAACGTGTGCAGTCGTGGAATGATGAGTTTCAAAATGCGGATGCAAAAAAAATCAAAACAAAGCGTCCAAGTTTCTCGGCGACTCTCGGACAACAGAAAATCTCACCAGTTTCAAACATGTAAAATTTATTGGAAGAACGGATGTGCGGATAAGCTCGACGGGTGAGCGTGCACAAGTTGGCATCAAACATCGACTCTTTATCGTTTGGAATCTGGAGCTTCACATCTTCGAAAATCTGCAATTGAAACATTAGGGGTTTTTAGCTTGTAAGTATAGTTTTTTAGTGCATGTTACCGGACTATACATGTTTACCGTGTTACCGGAAGAAACGTTTTGGAAAAGTGTTTAGCTTTCCATACGTCAGCGCTTACGCTTAAAAGAGTATAAACTTTTTTCTTGGTGAAACGTTTCTATACGTACGTAAACATATACTTTACTCTAATAAAGCTTGTTCTTGGCCCAGTGTGTTCGAAATGCTTGAAAGTAAAAGGTTGCACGAAAAAAAAAAGACACATTCACAATGGAGGACTCAGGTGGTGTCTGGCTGCACATGTGTGATTCTCATGTTTTTTTTTTTGGCGAATGCACACAACCACAATCGCAGGCACAATATTTTTCAGGGATTTTGAGGTAACAACGGAATAAAAAGTCAACCAATTCGTAATTACGCAACTGCAAGGCATTTACACCAGAAGTAAAAGGCACCACCTTAAAGAGAAATTGTGTGCTTGCCTGGTACAACTCGGCCCCGCCAGAGGTCACACCTATCTGCCCTCTCAAAAGCTTTAGGCCACAAAATTTTCTGCGAATACACTAGAAGGAACTCTGGCGATGTCTAAGGTAGCTGCAATTAACGCATGGTTCATGAGAATGATGGGTAGTACACAAATATGTCTAATCTTAATAGCTTTAAAGCTATTGGCTTTAAAGCCAATTGGCTTTGTTTCGCGTCGTGTAGCTTGGAGCTGCTTCTTCCAGACGCGACAATCGGCAAATATTCAGCAGCTTATTTCACCATCATAAGATTTTCGCCCACAAATTCAAGTGTGGCCACTAAGTACATCACTGTCCATTGTTTTATTCGAAATAAGAAATAACACAACAATAAACAAACCCACCACAAGGTTTGAAGCCAGTAAGCACGAAGACTATAGAAATTTGTGTACTGCCCATCATTCCCATGGTCGCTGAACGACTGCCAAGTCAGAGTTCTCTCTAAAGTTAATTTTAGAAAACTCAGTTCTAGGCCCAATACGCTTATGGTATCGGTATTCTCGGTCTCTAGAGCTTTAGTAATCCAGATCAAACAACGCGTGATCGTAATTGGTGCTGGCACTCTGGCTTAGTTTGACTCGGAGGCTGGAGTCTGCGAAGAGTGCGTATCGCGAGTAGCCACGAGCGAAGATTGATTCGTGAGCTATGGCGCCAAACGTAAAACGTATCTGTCGAGTAGTGCACGTTCCGTGAAAGCAACTCTACGTTCCATAAAGGCACACACCCGTGTGCGCATTCCATAAGGCATCCTGGCTACCTGAAGAAGTATACGTGCAAACAAAAAGCCCCTGAGGCCGACAACCACACTCTTCACCTTTGGGGGGATACTCAGGAGAGCAAGTTGGAAGACCAAGCCAACTTCGTATGAATAGTTACTTGAGCTATAGTTGGCGAGTGTTCACCTTTGGCTGATGCGTCTGTTCTACTGATTCGTATTTTTCCTCATCGCCCCGTGGTGCTGCATCAACATAAGATGAACAAGCTGACTCCTTTAGTGTGCATTTTGAGAATATATCAATTTTCTTTCACCTTAGGACATAATCTAAAGATGCGGTATGTTCTTAGGACATAATCTAAAGATGCGGTATCTAAAGATGCGGTATGTAAGAAGCTTGTTGAGAGCATTCTGAGTGCCATTCATTAGGAAGATGGAAAAGAATAGAGCAGTAGCCCATAAAAAACATACTGAAAACGAAGTCTACAACAGACAATTCTGTCTGGCAGAACTTCACGTTGCATTGAACTATTTCAACCATTCTACTATTCGAAGATCTGATATGTTAAGTGTTAAATCATCAAGCTTCTGAAACAAGCACACACAAACGCACTTTGGTCTTTGTGCCTTGAACAGTTCCTGTATAGCAGTGTGGGGCAAGGAGTCACGTTAACAGGTTACATATTGCATACAAAAGTGCGGTAACTCGTGTCGGGGATGCTCGAGGCACTTAAACAGACATCAAAAGTATATTATATACAAACAAGAGTTCTCACATGAGGAGTTGAAGTGGCCTATTTAATGTACTTCATCAAGGTTGTCACTTAGGTCTGTTGGTTTGCCATTATACCATCTTGAACAAATGATAGCGCGCTAACATGTTACGAGCACGGATGAAAGACAGATGGCAGCGTTTTTGTCGCGCTATTATACGTTCAATATGAAAGCAAACCAACTCACCTAATTGATCGTTCTGATGTAGGTATACCGTTGCGCATAAGCAACGCGTGCACAAGAGACGACGTAAAGCACATGTAATGCCAAACATATGGTATGATGGATCGTTGCAGCCCACTATCCTGAAACGAGTGCGGATGCCGGACATTCGCCGCCTCGCGTTACAAGTGCGACACCTGTCCAAATTTTTATTGGTTTGGAATGAACAAGCTCACACAAGGTATTTCCCCTAGCGTTTCAGCTTTCACCTATTGTCCTTCGTTTTAAGGGCTTTGAGTGGGTGTAGGCACCATAATGGTATCGGTGGCCGTGCTGCATGCGTGAAGTGCAATGGAAGCACTGTGCCATGCTGAGCTACTGTTGCGCTGAACACTGAGTGGGGCCTAGAAGTTCGAATTGGGGCGAGGTGATGAGATGGAAGCCGAGCGAAATGTCTTATGTGCATTCTCAAAGCGTCTACGCGGATGTATGCGTTGACTGGATAATCACGCGCAATGATGACTGTCGCTGCTGTAGACGCGCATCTCGGGAGACCAAGGCATATTCTGAGTGCTTGAGCTTGGATCGACTGGAGGACGCGCAAGTTTGTTCTTCGGATCCCGCAAAGCACGGGTAAGCTGTATCCCATATAACCGAGGAACAGAACAGTGTAGAGTTGGAGCATTGCTCGTACCGATGCACTCCACGTTTTTCCAGCAAGAAACCTCAGCACGTGGGTGATCATGGTGAGTTTAGTTTTCATGTGGGCGATGTGAGGGCTCCAGGAGAGGTCGCGATCAATTATGACTCCGAGGAATCGGTGGGTCTTCACGTAGTTGATCGTGTGTCCATTGATTTTAATAACATATTGGCCCATTGCCTTATGCGTGAATGCTATAAGCGAGCATTTCTCTGATGACAGCTCTAGTCCCCGTTCTTCCAGGTACTTTGTCGCTATTGCAGCCGCTCTCTGAAGCCGCGCACGCAAATGAAGGCGTGTTACGCCTCACGCCCAGATGCAGATGTCATCTGCATATATTGATAGATGGACAGATTTTGGAAGTGCGTCAACCAGGCCGAGTAGTGCTAGATTGAAAAATGTGGGGCTAAGAACACCGCCTTGAGGCACACCACGATGGTTGCAATGGTGCGTTGTTGTGCCATTCTCCGTCCGTACAAAGAAAGTTCTGCCTTTCAGATGGCTGTGGATCCATTGGTAAACCCGACCCCCATATCCAACATTTTCCATGACATCCAGAATGGCTTCATGTGATACGTTATCATATGCACCTTTCACGTCCAAGAACAACGCCGCAGATAAGCGTTTCAGTCTTTTTTTATGCTGAACAGATGAGACCAGGTCTGTAACGTTATCAATTGCGGACCGCCCACGCCGAAAGCCCGTCATAGCATGAGGGTATACCTCGTGGTACTCCAGGTACCACTCTAGGCGAGTCAAAATCATCCTTTTTATCACTTTCCCAAAACAGCTGGTAAGCGCGAAGGGGTGATAAGAGGTCAAGTGCAGAGGAGATTTATTTGGTTTAAGTACAGGGACGAGGCGGCTGGATTTCCATGAATGAGGGATAAATCTGCTGCTCCACGAGTCGTTGTACACGGATAGAAGGGCCCGTCGAGCTGTTTCTCCGAGGTTGCAAAGAGCCATGTACGTGATCCCATCCGGACCAGGCAATGAAGATCGTTTGCATGCCGTCAAGGCCGCTTGTAGTTCCTCTAGAGAGAAAAAGGTGTCCATTCTTGAATCTCTTGAAACTGGAGCGTTTTTTAGGTGACGCGTGGTGCACGCGGACGCATGACCGGCAACTTTCATGCAGAAATCTTCTGCTACTTCAATTTCGGTGCGGCCTTGGTGGTGAGAAAGACACTTGAAGGGGCGATGTTGATGTGGCGATGTTCGTAGGCCACGAACAATTCTCCATGGCTGCGTCAAAGGCTTGTGTGGATCCAACGATTCGCACAGATATTTCCAGAGAAAGGATTCAAGTGGAATGATTTGCCGCTGAATTTTTTTCTGTAGGTGCCTTGCCTCCCTCAAGTCGTGAATGGACTTAGTGCGCCTATATCTTCTTTCTGCGCGACGACGGATCGCTCTGAGCCGTTCCAATTCCACTTGATGTTGACAATATTCTGAAGTATGTTGAATATGATAAGTCGCTTCTTGAGTAGCACCTCTAATCATATCCTCGAGGGTGTCAAGAAGAGGCGCTTTAATTTCTTGACACCTCTTTTCCGTCAGTGACCTGAACTTTGTCCAGTCGATGCGAGTCGAATCGTCGTAGTTTGGCGATTTTTCCAGGCCCTTGATCTTCAAATAAGTTGGTATGTGGTCGCTTCCATGTGTTTCATAGTCTGCGAACCACTTGATCTTTCCATTTAGGCTTCGTGACACAAATGTCAAGTCAAGCTGCTGTATGTCGTTCCCCATAGAAACGTTGGGCTTCCGTCGTTTACACAAAGCAGCTGCTGCTCCAGAGCAAAGGAGAATACTTGCCTTCCATGACTGTCTGTCTTCTGACTTCCCCATAGTGGGTGGTGAGCGTTGAAATCTCCGGTGATGATCCATGGTCCAGGTGTGGCTGTTAACAGTGCATGTAGTCTTTCAGGTTCAAAACGGTTTGAACGTGATATATATGCGCCTACAATCGTGAAATTGAGGTCTCTACGTTTAACTGTCAAGCATACATACTGGTTGTCATCGTGAGGTGCTACACGGTGCTCAATATAGGTAAGGTCGCATCTGATATATACCATGACTTTACTCTGTTCGTTGCAGGTAGCGGACTTGAAGGCTTCGTACCTGGATAGTCGTATTGCATTGTGTAGCCTTGGTTCACAGATAACAATAATTGGAAACTGGTTTTTAAACACAAATTGTCGGATATCAGAAATGCGGGGCCTGGGACCTCGGGCATTCCACTGAAATATCGAAGCTCCTTTGACCTCTTTACGAAAGGCTTGCAGAGGCGGAGCCATGGTGCCTTTCCAGACTTGATAGCACCGGCTTCAGTGCATCAACTAACTGAAGTGCACTCTTTGCAGCCGGACTGTCAATGCTAGTGAGGAGCATACGAATGGTATTCATAAGGGCCTTCACCATGGCTACGATTTCTTTGTCGCGACTATCACCGCATTCTCGCTCCGAAGTGATTGTAGACGAGCGATGCGGCGGCTCAAACGGTGGGTCTATCGTTGGCAGCGCTGGCCATGCTTCAGGTGAGCCGGTGATGCTCTTGTCTTGATTGGAGGATTTGTTGCCGGCGTGTCTGGATGCTTGATGTGGTATGCCGGTGGTCATTTGGTGAGGTTCAATCCTTGCTTCAGCACTGGGTCTCCTCAGGGGCCTCCGGCGACGAGACCACCGGCGTCGTACTTGGGCAGCGGCCTCCCTGTGAGTTGAGCCATCCCGGACCATTTGCCTCAACACTCGCACTTCCTTTTTCATGATTGGGCAATCTTTTGACGATGCTTCGTGAGGGCCTTGACAGTTTCGACATTTTCGAAGTTCTGCCTGGCAAGCGTCTGCGCTATGTGATTCTGAGCATAGCGAGCACACAGCCAGGTTTGTACAAACAGCACTGACATGTCCCAATCTATAACATTTCCTGCATTGAAGGGGCTTCGGTACAAAGGGTCGCACTGTGTGTCGAAAATGGCCGACCTTGACTTGCGATGGAAGGCTGTCACCCTTGAACACGAGCTTCACGCAGCGTGATTTGCCAAGGCGACGAGCTTGCAGTATAGTAAGTTCTGCAGACACCAGTTTGATGAGAGCAGCAGTCACTTTCGCTGATGAAAATGTCAACGTCGTAAATGACGCCTGCCGTAGAGTCGCGGCCATCAGGCATATATGAGCGGACATTGATGTGATCCAACATCTTGACGTTGCTCAGCACTTCCAATGTGCTTCGTTGAGTGACGTCTACGGCGAGGATATTCTTACGGCCATTGATCCGCACATCCGCGATCTCTCCCTGGGCGAGTTCCTCAAGAGACCTAGACGTGAGTTGACGATTGAGCCGGTTGAGACGATGAGCCGCATCGACCGGCACAAACAGAATTGTGTATATCGTGGGCTTTCGCGTCGTCATCGCATTCTTACTTGTTGTTGGAGACGGCATCACTAGTCTTCTTTTTTGCTGCCGCCTTGTCACAGGCATGAAGTTGCCTTCATCGGAGCTTTCGTCGCTGGCCGTATAGTAAATCAGCGTGTCCTCGCTGTCGGCATCACTCGGGTGGGCCGTGCGCTTTCTCGTGGTAGCTGCGGACGACGTCGATGGTTGCGGTGGAAGCCGAGGCGAATCCACGTCCGTCGCCGCAGTCACTGGAACGGTGTCTTCCACAGAGTCTCAGAAAAACTTTGAAAAATTACAGATAGCGAACAGCAGTGTTCTACGCCAGAATCACTTCGTCGTCGTCCTTCGCATGTGTGAGTAAAGGCTGGTAAGGAGAATGGCTATTTTTGTCATTGTGTAACTGGCGTCAGGCAGATTGCGAGATAGCTTGTTTAAACCATAGTCTGTGGGTGACGGCAAGGTTAACAGTGACAGAACAGGATTTCGTGTAAGAGCTTAAGGAAGCTTTTGCAGACTAAGTTAGCAGGTAACTTCAGGCAAGGCAGAAAGCTAGAGCTGTCGTTGTTGTCAGGGCTAATTAGCTACAAGACAGGAATCATTTGGGGAACAGAGAATGGTACCGGAAGCAGTCATGAATCTGAAAGCCCTGCAAAAACGAATGTTGCTAGCGATCGCAAGGGAGATGAACCTGGATGTGCTGAACTCCCCAATAAGAACAAGACTGATTGAGTGGATTGTCGGGACAGGGCTGGACGATGAGGAACTCTCAGGCTATGTCATGGACATTGAGGAAGAAAGGGCAGAAGCCCAGAGAAAAGAGGCAGAGGCAGAAGCCGAAAGGATACGTATACCCGAGGCTATGATGCAGGCCTTGTCTGAGAGGACAGAAAGGGCGAATAATCGCATTCAGGAACTGCATCAGGATCGTCGTCCGTCGTGTATATGTGAAGTATGTGTAGAGCCCAAAAGGTGCGATGTAGTGGCGAGTACGGTGCAGTGTGAAGTCACCGAGAAAGGCGCTGTTTGCGAGGTATCAACCAAGAAAGGTACGCGTCTCTATGAGTGCAACATTTAAAGTGATCCTTCGGCGGAGAGAAAAAGAGCAACAGGTCGTTTTGTTAGTGAAATTGCGCCTTGGAAAGGTACGCGACTCTCCAATGGTGCGAAGGTAGTGAATGTAGAGAGCGGGACGGTGGCTGGTATTCAAACTGTAGCAAGTCCAAAAGGTGGTCCATGTGAGACCAAGTCTGGTTCCAGTCGCCCTGATGGGGTCATTGAACAGATTGGTGAGCTGGAGACCATGCTCGAGCCTCAGCGGGGAATTACTTTTCGGACGTTGAAAGAGAGGACGACAAAGGTAGTCCTAAATGTAGCGAAGACGAAACGCTACTGAAACCCGATAGTACTGCCAGCGAGGACGAGCTACTGTTGAAAGCATTTCCTACATATAGAGGGGGAAATGTTTTAAAGGGTGAGAAGGTACATTGCGAGGCTGTCGTAGGTGTACAAACTGGCACAAGTTTGGTGGAGGATCGTTTCGAGGAAAAATCTAATCCCAGCAGCATGAACAGAGATTGTGTGTTGTTAGAGACATGCCTCGTGCGGCGGCACGTAATCAATCGGCTGGACGGTAAAAACTACCTAGAAATTGAGCAGGACGCTAATTTTTAAGAGTTCAGATCTGTGGAGGGCCCAGAGTCAAGCGTTGTGAGGGGTAGCGCAGATAAATTAGCCCGACCGAGCAATGAAGCGGGGAAATCGAAGGGCATAAGTTGCAGAAATGGTGGTGCACAGGCACACCTGAACTGTACGATTGTCGATGACACAACCAGGGAAGTTTGTAACAACCAAAGAAAGGTTGTAGGTAAGCGTCACCGCAAAAGAAAAAGTGGGGACGTGCGGCACCACAAAAGGTAGAGGCAGATGGCTCGCCACAGCAAAAACGGAAAGGTTGGCCATCAAGAAATTCTACAAACCGTCCTTTGCGGCGTCCTGTCAGGCACGATTGGCGAAAGAGGAGTAATGGAAAGAGACACGCGTCCCCAAGAAAGAAGGTGCGGATGATAAGAACAGGTTTGCATCGACAACTATGTCGACAGGTTCCTAAAAGAAAGACTTCGGGGCCTTAATTCAGGGTAGAACCAAACACCAAAGGACAATGGCGAATCGTTCCCCCGCACTTCAGTTATCTTTGGTGTCCCGAAGAAAGCCGGCCAGAATATGAAATGACGCGAGATAGCAAAGTTGGGCTTGGAGCTCACGCTCATTGTGGCCTCTGGCGATCGCGAAAGCGGCAGAGAATACGACCGCCACGTGCAAGACTGAAAGCGTGAAGGTCCACTGCAAGCTTTCCGCAGAATGCGATCCTGAGTTTTTGGAAGGAAATCTTTTGAATATTCTTCCAGTTTTGAACCTCTGAAGTAAAGCTTTCTTTAGTATGTAAGGTTTGATAATAAAACAAAGACTGGTTTCAAAGGGTTCATGCTAAACGCGGATTGTGTTACATTTGCAATCAAATGCGCGTTTAGAAGATTTCTAGGTGGTACAGAAGCGTAAGCTTGGTCCTGAAATGTTACGGTGCTCTATGAGTGCGAATAGAGCTAACGCACCTGAAGGAACCCAGCGCGTTCTTTATCCAAGGGGCCGGCATGATAAGGTATCATTAACCAAACAAGACTATTACGCAAGGGTTAGTTCCGTCACTTTGGTTTTGACAGAATGCTTAGGTATCGTGTGATAGTTTAGGCGGAGCATTACGCGTTACCGAAAGTCGAGTAAGGAGCGACAATTTTGACAGCTATAAGAAGCAGCCGAATCTAGTGTAATAGATTAGAGTCTGTTAGGGTGTGTCCGACAAGAGGCGTGAAGAAACGGTATTGTGTGAGCTTGGGTTATAGCGTGCGCAAAAGCTGGCGCGAAGGCTTAAGTTTTTCTTCGTGTGTAAACGGAACACATGCGAGAATTCTTCGCTTTGAGCTTTCGTTGTTTTGCAAGTGTCCTGTTTAGGTGGTGGAAAAGCCTAGTGAAGGCAGTTCGAAAACTAGCTTACTAGATTACCAAGTAAGTTATTTAGAGGTGGAGCATTGTCCTCTCTCGGGGCTACTGCCTTTGTTCTCTATAAATGGCCGCCTGCTGTGTTTAAGCCTCGTTTTGCAACAATGTACTTTTGACATACGTTTCAAAAGGGGATACTCCTTGGCACGTCGGAGGGTCCGAGTCACTACCCTATCGCGAGCGGTATTCTCGAGAGCTCTGCAATATTTTTTTCCTGGCCTAGACGAGAACCATTGATGAGGTTTTGTTGTTGTTTTGTTCCATTTTGGAGTTCGTTGAACTCATGGTGAGTACATTAAAGACACCACTATTCAAGCTTTCAGGTTGGGTGTGCTTCCAGTACTGTTATTCTGTTTCACTCAAACGTAGGAGAGGAATTTAAAATAACTAGTGTACTTCTTTTAATTAGTTGTAAAAGGGTAAATATGCTTGGTGGGGTTTGACGGAATTGTCTGGCACTCACTAGGTGAGTGCTTGTGTTTTATATGCGTATGTGATGTCTGCTGAGTGAAAATGAAGCAGGTGGTCACTACTTCATCAGGAACAGTCTTCATCAGACCAGACGTCAGTGCTGATCTCTCCGAACTGTGGCTGCAAACCTCAGCCCATCGAGATCTTCACCCCACCGCGCGACAGACTGTTTGACCATCATCATTATTAAAGGTTTTCGGCCTTTGTGAACAGGACGAAAATATTTCGACGCATTCCAAGCAAGGGTGTGCCGTCAAGACGGATTTATTTCCTCTCGGCAAAACCTGAACGACGGGTTCGGAACTGGTTCGCGCAAAGAAAACGCACGAGCCAAGAGA
This sequence comes from Rhipicephalus microplus, assembly GCF_013339725.1. NCBI lineage: Eukaryota > Metazoa > Arthropoda > Arachnida > Ixodida > Ixodidae > Rhipicephalus > Rhipicephalus microplus. The sequence goes on along the minus strand of NW_023608281.1, from coordinate 7,718 downwards.
GGCCATTGTGAGCTCGACTCAAGAAAGGCCATTGTGTTTGCTGGGAGCAAGGTTTTCGAGGCAGACAAGGAGGCAGCTGAGCCATTTTTGAGGTCACCGAGGATCTGGAAATCTGGGAACCAGCATGGTATTTGCAGTTCAGGCTGAAAGCTAAAGCCAAACTGGTTGTGGGTGCACCTTGTGAGGAGAAGCGGAGCCCCGGATATGCGCAGCTAAGCCACAGCTTCTAGCAAACAACCAGGAATGGAATGCGGGGTTGAAGGAAAGGAAAGGGCACTATCTGCTCTAGCCCTTGCGGTAGCGCGCCTCGACAACGAGCGATTAGTCGACCACTCCTCTTTTCCCCTTTCTCCATAAGATCGGCTGAATGGGGTGGCATATTTTGACGATATGCTGGCACAGCACTACATTGTCTTACCCAAACAGTCAGGCAAGCTTGACACGTGTACTAGCAGCTGGTTTTTTTAACCTCACCCAACTGCCACAAGAATCTTGGAAACCAATATCATCGGACGTGCGCGAAACTTAATGACGTGTGCGAAAACGTTGGTGCAGTGCGTTTGTAACCATATTTGGGCATTGTGTAGACTGTGCCCTCTCCGCATGCATTATGTGATGTCTTTTTTTCTCCTTCATGGGTGGAGCAGCTGGACCATGGAGCGCCCTATTGGCGGAAGCCATGGACAATGCGCCCAGGGTTGGCAACGAGGCGCTATATAAGCCGAAGACTTTCGTGTACTTAAGTTTCTACAGTTCAACAGCTCTCATATACAGTTCTTTAGTTCTACTTGATCACTTCACTTGATCACTTGATCACCTCTATTCGAATTCTCAGTTCCTAACCATGTAAATAAATTGTTGTCGTTTTTATGAGCGCTTCATCTGACTTGTTCGACGATGGGTCCTAGGATGGGCGCCCGCTACCAAACTGAGGCCAACGGGACCCGGAGTCGCAACAGTGTGCTTATTTGCTGTCCGAGATGTATTTTGAGCTGCGAAGGACAGTTCAAGTTGAGTGAGAACCAACTAGCCGGGTTCGTGACTAAGCCTCCATAGTGCGAAAAACTCCGGTATTTAGCATTCACCCTGGTTCGGTGGGTCAAGTTGTGGGCAAGCTTAAAAGGTGAACTTCCTACTGAGTTCGAGTCCACTGCTTTATTCGTGGCAACTTTACAAGCTGCCACGTTGACCACAAGTTACCATAAGCAAGGCCGATTTGGTTTATCATAAACTAAAGCGGAAATATTTTTTGGCCTTTCAATACGGAAAAACCTAAACCTCAGAAACGATTCGTCACACTCATTGACTCGCAACAGCTTCGAGAGAGCAGTGGTGATGGCATATTCTTTTCAAGGACAATCATTTTCAGGAAGCAGTAAATGCTTGGACTCGTCTATAAAGAGTTTGCTTGTTTTCATTCGTAACTGAATCAAGAAGTCACAGCAGAATAAAAGCATGAAGAAGTGATGCAATAATATAAGGCCCCTGTTCTGCGCTTGCCTGCTCGGCCATACTACAGGACAAGACTTGAAAGCGTCGCATAGGCGACCCTCACCGCAAAGAGCCTACAAAAAACATTCACGGCGCAAATGTTGGCAAAATTTCGCTCTGTTGTAACATTTGCCTCGTAACGTTGTCATCCTTCCGTAAGAACAAAATTGAGTGATTACTATTGTGATGGAAAACTTCGCCTTACTTTTTATTTTCCCCAGCGTGCAGTCGAGTGACCATGGTGCACTGCAGAAAGTGGAGGGGCTCCCCCCACCTTTTTTTAGGGCGAAGGGGGGGGGGTGCTAGCGCCTTTCTTGCCCCCGCCCCGCCCCCAGCTTATACGCCTATGTATACTAGCAATCTTCACACCGACGAGTTGAAGGAACTTCAGAGCACGTGCGTAGAACGATTGTACGAGCGGCTGAACGTGCAACGCATATCTTGCTCCAATGAAGATGTCGTTTGATCGGAGGGTAAAGGTGCATCCACTTGAATTAGCACTCGACAAAACGCAACTTTATGCAGTTCCCTGTCCTTTCTCGTGTCACTACATCTGCGCGTGGCTGAGCGATAGCAACTCTCCGATTAGAGGACCTAACAGCATGAAAACCAGTCATATTTTATTGGTAATATTTCATTCAACTAGGCGACAATACTAGCTGAGCTTGGTTGAACGCTCAATACTCTCTAATGTTATGGCGCTGTCACAGGTCCCGTTGATTAGGGAGGCGATCGCCGGGCTAATTCCAAGGGCCGAAGTATTGGCCCCCTGAACTGCATCACGAAAGCGCGAAAAATTTAGAAGTGTCCCTGTTTGGCGCACCAGCGGACGCCAGCTGTGGTCCAAAGAACAGGTCAAAGCCGAGAGTTTATAAAAACAAAATTTTATTCTCAATTATAGCATATCAAACGATACACAAATATGTACGCTCGACAATAGTTGAATATGATATGTCACCAACAAAACAACGTACTACACAGTACAATCAGCCACACTCAAAACAACGGACACAAACAACAATACGCGCGACAATGCAATCACATGCATCGAACAACCAAGACACTTAAAGACTAAAGTGTTCGAAAACTTATTCAGTTCAAAGTCCTTGAAACAAGGTCTGAATGATACTCTTCCAAGAATCACTCACTCAAAGTCCAGCGCTGTTGTCGTTCCGCTGCCCCCGCAGTTTCTCTTCCAGGAAACCTCGCGTCTTCGATTGGCCGCACTCCAAGCACCAAATTTCTTCGCCAGTAACACGTCGGCTTCTCACGTCCAGCTGTTGCAATGCGTCTTCGTTCGCTGGTGGTAGACACACTCTTCTGCTTGTAGCACGAGTCTTCACCCCTCAGGTGGAAATCCTTTTCATTACCTGCTTTGTCACTGAGGACAGTAGCCTTCGCCGACAAGGCGGAACACCCTACGCACCCTGGCGAAAACATTCTTCCTCTCCTCTTTTCCCTTCTTCGCTACTCACTTAAATAACTTTCACGCTAGATTCCAGAAAATTCTCATCATTTCGTCGGCGCGATGCACAGCCAAGCCTGGGGAAAGAGCGAGACGTTTCGAGGGCCATCCGCGACACGCGACACAACTCTGCATTACCACGCCCTTTTCCTTCGAGAACCTTCCAGGGCTTGCTCGGCCGCAAATGTGTGTAGGTTGGTCAGCAAAACTACGCTTCCGAGGAGGAGGGGGAGAGACGGTGCTTCCGGGAAGTCTTTGGATGCTTGTTTTCTTCTTTATTGTTGACCTTCAGGCACCTCTCTAGCGCTTGGTCGCCAAAATTCGGCGGCGCGCCATTTTTGAGCGCTCGTTTGTGCCCCCCACTTGAAGAATATTATCTTATAATATTCAAAACCACGCAAACGAGTGCGAACAGTTAGTTACCACACACTTAAAGACTGTAACATAGTCCGTCGCTCATGGCGCGTCACATTCACAATAGAGCACTCAATACAATTGCACATTGCAATTCAATCTCATAACACATAGAATATTACGACAGGTACATGAGTACAATACTTCATCACATATTTCAAACAATAGAAATGATCAAAGGTCTGTCTTTACAACAATTGTACAATCCTATACATCACATCACCACAACAAACATTTTGACTCGTTCGGCTTACACTTGTGACACAGGATAACAACACAACACACTTAGGCTCAGCACTGTCAAACACACTTCGATTCGACCTCAGCACCTATTCTGTGCACTTAGAGCTGCGCTTTTGCCCTTTCTTGCGGTACTCACTCGATCTCTTCTTATTGTTCTTGTTTCTGTTCCGATGAGCCCTTTCCAACGACGGTATCTGAGGTGGCGTTTCAGCCATCGTTGTCACTTCCGACACCGTTAACACGTCATAACGCTCAACCGATCTTGTCTGGTTGTTCACCAGCTTGTTCACGTTACGACTTTGGGCCTGGCTTGCCGACTTCGTCACCTTTACACTGTCGGTCGGTTGAGCTCATGCCGACGTAAGTCCAGCTGCCCAGTGCGTTCTCGCGTTCAACACGATCAACTCCTGGTTCACTGTCTCTTGCACTCGGGCTTCACCTTGTGCTCGTGTGAAATCCTTCACGGGATGCTCCTCCACTGTATCTCGCGGTCGCTGGGTTGGCGAGGGCTCTATCTTCGGGTCTTCCCCCAAACGTTCGGGATCGCTCGGCCCTCACGCCCCGTCGATGTTTCCGATGATGAGGTCGTACAGGGGGGTCGTCATACATAGGGCAGTAACCTTCCCACTGAAGTAAGGGGTTTCAACCTCAATCTCTGCTTCGGCAAGCATCCGAACTGTACTTTCAATTAGGCAAACCGGTTTAGTTTTGCCTGTTAACTCACTTCCCTGCACAAAATTTCTTCGCACGATAACAGTGGAGCTACCGGTGTCTCGTAACACCGTAACCTTCTTGCCCACAACTTTTCCAGTCAGCGTTGGCATTCCCTTCGTAACACCGGTTGACCATTTTGTCAATTACAGCACCCAAAATATGAAGTTTCTCCCCATTTTTCAATTCTACGAATCCATCGGTGACGCTGTCATCATCGGCTTTTAGTGCCATTTGCACACAGGGTACCTGGTGAGTTTGACTCGCTCCGTTACGACATGTGTCCGCCTTGTGCCCAGTCTGACCACACTTGAAACATTTTACAACAGTAGGGCTCGTAAAGAGGGTTCGACAGTTGTTCGCGTGATGACCCACTTGGTTACACAAAAAACGCCGCAGAACACTCTCCGGCGCACACTTCTTTTGTTCGGACGCAAATTTCTTCAACTGTTCGGGACACTCCATCTTGATCTTGGCCACATATGTGCCACCTTGCGCTTCCATGAATTGATCCGCCAATTCAAGCATGTCTTCAAGTGATTTAGCTCTCCTCTTTTTCAATTACAGTGACGGGCTTGGGTGGCAACTGGTGAGAAATTGCTCTCTAATAAAGAGTTATCTAAGCTCATCATACTCCTGTGCTGTCCCTGAAAGTTCGATCCATCTGTCTAAATAATGGCTAAGTCGGGCAGCGTACTGCGTAGCCGTCTCACCATCAGCTTGTTTGCCTGTCCGACATCTGTCCCGGAAACCTTCCACAGTAAATCTAAATCGCTTCAGTAAAGCAGCGTTCACCTTTGTATAATTGGCTGCATCGGTCGGCGCCAGCCAACCGTACACACTGAGCGCTTCGCCTCTCCAGCAGGTATTCAAAGCAAATGTTCATTGATGTTGCGGCCAATTCTGGCTCCTTGCAATCGTCTCTAATCTGTGATGGTACGCGTCAAGGTCGTTCTTCCATTCATCAAACACTACGAGCAGCTTGCTTGGGTTCAAGCGGAAGCCATAATCTTCCCGCTCGCTGCTTTCAACTCTAGCTTAGGCGGAAGTTTCGCTTCGCTGTTGCAAATGGAGCGGCTCGAGTTCCATCTCGTGCTGCCGCTGCCGTTTCCTTTCAGCCATCTCCGCCTCTCTTTCTTCTTTCGCCCTCTCAGCTGCAAGCCTTTCTCTCTCCAGCTCCAACTTCAAGTGCTCCTCTCTTTCTTCATTCAGCTGTCGCTCCTTTGCCTCTCTTTCTTCTTTCGCCCTTTCAGCTGCCAGCCTTTCTCTCTCCAGCTCCTCCTTCAATTGCTGCTCTCTTTCTTTTTTTAGTTCCTAAAAATCCGGCCTCTACTTATCACTGAGGCTTGGATGCTGGGGAAGTCAAATGTAGCAATAAAATATAGAGTTTGTATAAACTTTTATATATAAAAATATATGAAATTGTAACATGAAGCATGCTTGAATTCAACTTTCAGCAGTTATTTTTTCGTGACAATTGTTAGACTGGCAGATGACCAATCAACTCTTACACTACCTCAATGGCAAAGACATCATTCGGTGCGCACATTAGTACAACCTGGTCTTTGTGGTTAAGTAACAACGAAAATGTTTCTTTGTTGAATGTCGCTCGCTATTTTAGAAAATGACGCCACAGCATTAACAGCAAGCTGCACTCTTGCGCGTAACTCATTTCAAAGGTAACAAGCTCTGTAGCATTAGGTTATTTTCGCTATACAAGAATAACGATCTCTGAATGTATACCTTCAGTTCGATGGTTGGCTATCCTCCTTCATTTTTGAAAAGTCTGCAGCGACTTGCACAGGCAGAAGTTTACAGCATTTGTCAAGTGAGACTACTAAGAAACCCTAGCAATAGTGTAGTTTTATATACTTCCTCCTTTTGGGTGTGATGCAAATTCTGCGCTATAATGCTGATTATCAAGGGTTCTTCTATCTTCTCTATCACTAGCACTTCTCAATCACCATACAGGGATATGCATTCCTTTAGCCACCATCCCCTTCCTCACAGCCTTGCTATACTATACTACAAAGGCTATGCTAAGCTCTACTCCATGTGCCAGGATAGCCGAGTCGTTACAACGAGCGTCTTCGGATCGTAGGTACGCAAGTTCTAACCCCTCTCGCCAAAAAATTCTCTTTGTATCGCCTTTTTTCTTTCTTTCTCACTCTATTTGTCTCAGTGTACTCGTTACCCCACCTATCACAGTTATTGCATCAGCCCGCACCGGACAAATCAGCGAACGTGTCCTGTGGGCGAAGCAAAAGAGGGTGAAGATAGCTCATGGTTCTTGATGATGATAATTTCTGTTCACGAATAACAAAGCATTCCTAATCTTACGCAGCTATGTCGCTAAAATAAAAAAATTATAATAAAACTCGGTAGGTTCATAGAGTGAACACAGGAATGATACTGATTACATACCTACGTGCAAACCCTTGTGGTTCGTACGTACCAGGCCACGCTTCCATAGAAAATGGAAAAGTGGCCTGGGAACTTTTGAACAGACCATACGTACGTGCGAACCAGAAGTGTTAGCACGTACGTGTGTAATCAGTGACTATAAATGGCAAAGTAAACAGCACGCATGTACACTCTGTGTCTCATGCGATCAGTAATGTGAAGGCGACCAGCTTGGGCTGCTGGACCAGTGCCGTTCAGGTATTCCATGAAGGCAGTGGCATCCTGCCCATGTTGCTTGTCACCGACACAGATGCCTACATAATATAAAATGAGAAAATTTGTTCAAAGTATTGGACTCTATAGATTACGGAATTATATGTGTACTTAGCATGGTTCGAGAAAACAAACTTGGGTTTTGATTAATTTATTGCCCACGTAAATAGATACATCAAGTAGAATTTCAACATTGGGACATCGCTTGTTAATACGCGCATAGATTATAGCTATTATTAAGCTGATTACACAAACTGTCTCGTATTTAAAAATCTGAATGTGTGCCATTACTTGTATAACTCGATTTGTTGATTCGTCTAGCAAGCTTCTATGGTAGGCAAATTTTCGGAACGCTGCTGCGATAAATGTGGCGTAAGCCATAAACACTGTGCTTCTGGATTGCGAACTTTACTAAAAGGGACTACGCTTTAGTGCCCGTTTCTGTTAGTTGAACGGGCAAAATAAACAAATAGAACTACAATGGAGATGCTATCGGGCAAATCAATTTATTGTGAACTTGATTATACGCTATATGAAGTGCACCACACGCATCTTGTGAACCGCTAATAATCACAAGCTCGCTGAAAGTCTGTCGGCGACCTGAAGCGCCTCGTGTTTCTTGAACGATGCGTCTCACGGTAGATCCGCTCGAGATGTACATACTGCCAAGGACCTGCGGGAAGACAACATTTCTGCTCCAGTCAATGCGGCAGTTGGG
>NW_023608280.1:0-24421 GCF_013339725.1 Rhipicephalus microplus | reverse complement strand
CTATTATTAAGCTGATTACACAAACTGTCTCGTATTTAAAAATCTGAATGTGTGCCATTACTTGTATAACTCGATTTGTTGATTCGTCTAGCAAGCTTCTATGGTAGGCAAATTTTCGGAACGCTGCTGCGATAAATGTGGCGTAAGCCATAAACACTGTGCTTCTGGATTGCGAACTTTACTAAAAGGGACTACGCTTTAGTGCCCGTTTCTGTTAGTTGAACGGGCAAAATAAACAAATAGAACTACAATGGAGATGCTATCGGGCAAATCAATTTATTGTGAACTTGATTATACGCTATATGAAGTGCACCACACGCATCTTGTGAACCGCTAATAATCACAAGCTCGCTGAAAGTCTGTCGGCGACCTGAAGCGCCTCGTGTTTCTTGAACGATGCGTCTCACGGTAGATCCGCTCGAGATGTACATACTGCCAAGGACCTGCGGGAAGACAACATTTCTGCTCCAGTCAATGCGGCAGTTGGGACAGTCTATTACTGGGTGCCGTCTTTGGTCTCACAACCCAGTGGAGCGTGCGAAGCTACGACTTTATACGAAAAAAAAAAGCTCGTGCTGTTGCAGCTTCAGTCGGTTTTTTTTGTTGTTGTTCTGACGCACTGAATTCAGCTTTTATTTGTGGGATAGAGGTAGAAAATTTCTCAGTAAGACGGCCTGTAACGCTATGATCTATTCGGGGTCAAATATGATGATAAACGACGTTCTGAGCGTGTCGTAAGTGGTCGATTATGGTCGTATGCTTTCGGCACATTCTGTTCGAACAACGTAATATCATTTCGACCCATTCCAGCACGGCAAGCAAGTGCGACGCAGTTTGTAGATGCAATGGATTGCTTTTTATTTGACTGTAAAAATTAGGTTTGTTTTTGCACTGGTGGTTTGCTCATGCTGTCGCAGCGCCAACCACCCGTACATGCTATCGTTCGTGAGCACGCACTTGCAATTTTTCGATGATGGTGGCATTTATTTGTTGCTCACAAACTGTGGTCTATCTTTTGAACGACTTTCCATTGCGCCTTATAACTCGATTCTTTATTGTCCCCTGGGTGCAGACAAAATAAGGGCTGTTTATAGAAAGTTAATCGCACACAAAAAGCGATGCTGTAGTTTTCATTCCAGCATGCTTTTTTTTTCTTTGTAGAGTCATGGCATTTGATTCAATTGCGGCAGCACTAAAGTGAAAACAGTCAGCTTTTTAAGGTAATGTGGCCCCAAGCATGCCAATGCTCGATCGTATGACAGGTAAAAAAGCCATTTTAGTGTTTATTTCTTGTAAACCATTTTTTCTACCAGTTGTACGGCTTTTTCTGTCGTTCGCCAAGCTAAAAGCCAAATTAAGAGTTCTAGAAGGAACAGAGAATCATTCATAACGTGGTTTGAATTTGTTGTGTTCTTAAAAATATTTACTATGGTTTCATTGTGAGTATAGCATAGCGCGACTTATCGGACATGGTTTTTTAACATTCGAAAAATTGTCTAGTAATTTTATACACAAAGTGACAGAACTTGCTTTTTTTTTACAATTAGGCTTTCATATTGCACATCGTGCACGATTCATCCCACCGTGTTAAGAAATTTTTATGCTCACGACAATGATTCCACCACGTCATATTCATGTAAATTCACTCAATGATCGGTCAACGTGTCATCTCGGTTATCCGACTGAGAAGTGAGGGTGTTCTCGTCCGTGTTAACAGAGCTACATTAACTACATTGATCACTGTGTTGAGCCGAGCTACGAGGCTAATTCTTTTAACCCGAACTATGATACTAAATTATAACAATAAAGCGAAGCAAAAAAAAAAACATAGGTGGCTAGGTGGTCATGTGGTCCCTAGATGATTTGCCCTTTAACTGTATGGTTCGTACTTGACCGCTTATGTTTCATTATTAATATAACCATATCCTCTTGTCTTTGATTGCATGGAACGTTTGGTAAGTACTCCGGGTATATTGCTGCACTTGCTTACATACAACTTGTCACGTAACACAAGCAATGTACCACGCAGCAACCGCAAATGCTGCACATTCGGTGATCCGTGCTGCATACGTACATATATTAAGGTGGCAGTTTGCTTCTATGGTTCTCAGAACAACCAACTGCATTACAAGTGGCTTCCCGTTGGTCTTCCGCTGGTTGGCATCTTAATAAGAAAAATCAAATCGGCAGTTCGACCGAGAACATGCTAAATTGTTCGAAAACGCCACACATCCAAGCACAAGCCAGTACACACCGCGCCGTCGGCACGCTGCAATAATAAGCAAGCACTGGTTGCCAGACCAGTCCTCCTCACCCGATGGAGCGGTATAATATTTAGGCCTTATTCATACAGATGATTCTAGGAACACTTGTGAAGCACTGATTATTTAAATGTTCCACTTAATGACCACTAGGATCTGTTGCTGGATTATTTTATGCCTCACTAATTGTTTGCAAAGCAAACTGAAGCCGAGTTATCACCCTTCCTTCGTCATCTATCCCCACCGCTCACATGCTCGCACGAAAAGTATAAACATTTCAGCGCAGTTTCAGCAGCGTTCTCATGGAAAAAAAATGCCGGAACAGTACATTTCAGCCAGTTTTCATGAAATATACATGATGAGGTAAAAAAACATGAGTTGTCGAAATCCAATAGCGTTCAGGCGAAATCCTCGTCCAGGATAGTCTGATTTAATTACACGTGTATTCTTAGTGTCTCATATTTAATGTATTCACATTCTTGCATCTCAATTTTCCTCCATATCGATCGTTTATATTACATTTGTCATCCCTTGAAGTCATGAATTTCCTGTGCTAAATGTATAAAAATTGTAGCGCTGCACACTGACAATTTTGCAAGCGTCGTATACCTGAGTGTAAAAAAAACTGCTTCTTCTTCAGCGCTTTGGGAATCACTGTGTGGTTTTACTAGTATAACTGGTTTTCGCCCTGCATTCTTTCACTAGTTCAGAAATAAGCAGGTGACTTGGAGATGAACCGACAAATTCCTCGCTTGTTAAAAACCGGATTTCCTAGAAGAAGAGAGGCTTGTGGCGCACGTGCAGGTAGCGCAGACGGTGAACCAAGAGAGAGAAAGGGTAGGGGAGGGGTGGAGTCGAAGCTAATGGTACGAAGGTCATCGGTTGAGAGTCTCGCACAGACAACACACGAGTGTATAAAAATACGACGACTGTCATTCTGCTTGCTGTTGTTCAAAGAGTACGTCATGGACCCTTGCGTCGTCGAAGAGTTTCTCCGGCGCCTTGGCCAACGGCGAACGCATCCTCCAGTCCATCCCCGGACGGCGACGCTCGTCCTCGAGTTCTGCACCATCAGGGGTGCCACTGACTGCGAGGACCTGCTGAACATGGGCTGCCAAGCTACCCAATACTGGGCCTCCGTGTTTCGGGAGTTTGATGTTCATGGACGCGGTTACTTGGACAGCCGCGGCATAGAGGCAGCCCTCAGAGAGTGTGGTTACCCGGTCACCGGAGACCTCTTGGCTTGCCTGTGCGGCGTCTATTCCAAAGACGGCTGGGTTTCCTTCGATGCTTTCGTGAAGGTTTGCGCCATCGTCGGAAGCGTGTGCCCCTGAAGTAGATTCAACGCAGCACCACTCGAAAGGTCCTTTTCAGGGCCACCCTATTTCTGCATTGGCTGAGTTCTCTTTCACGATCCCTCTCCGTATCACCCTCAAAAAATGCTTGGTAGTATAGACTTATCGTAACTACAATTGGATCACTTCTTGTGTTCTAGCAGTATCGTGGCTGGCCCTTTAGCGCAGAAATAAAAGTGCGATGCAGATACAATGACACAATTTTGCAAGTTTAGTGACGCTATATAGGTTTCATATCGTACCTACAGTGTTGGCTATTTTACGTTCACGCGTGTTCGCGGTGTACATTTCTTTCGCAAGGTTTACTGAACCTAGTGGATACATAAACTCTGCGGGTTAAAACGCACTAACAGCAGTTTCATGTGGCACAAGGAAGGGAGGGGCAACCTTGCAAGAAAACTTAGGCTCTGATTTTTTAGCGTTGTTGCTGGTAAGGAAACTCTTTGGGCAAATGATGCTTGTTCTCGCTCAACTGAAGAGCGAGAAGCGTAAAAATTCGTACGACGCGAGCTCAAGGTGCACAAAAAATTTGTCATTGAGGGCTAGTCCATCAAATCTCGTTCATATAACGATATTGGGCACGCTGGTCTCATCTACTGATAAACAAGTTGAGCTGTTCAGTGCAAATAGAAGGTCTGAGCTAACACCCCAGTGCACTGCCCTATCAGAACTGGGGCTGCACGTCTCACAGAACCTACTAATCGGGCCGTATTGCAGTTTGCCCCTTATTAATTCAAGTAGTAAGAAAGGAAATTTCGTCCGTTTTGTGCGGCGAAAGATAAGATATCAGTTCAGCATTACTACTTCAGAGGGGGATGGGCCCACCTGCTTCAGTTTAAAGTTCAGACAACAAGTATATTCCTCATGCTGTTTTTTCTTGTCCTGCGATCCAGTTGTTGGATACTTGTTAGCCATCATCCATGGCAAAATTTTTGTGCCACGTGATAGAGCTAAATATTCATTTGCGCCTCCATTGCAGACCACTCCATTTTCAGTTTCAGAGCGCTTTCAAAACAGCAAGCCGCCCTGCACAACTATCGCCACGTGTGGTTTGCACGAGGACCCGACCACGTCCAACATGGCAGAGAACAGACGCGGAAAATTTCGCCGCATTGTTCACGTCAAGACATCCGTTCTAAGGAGGAAAACGAGAGTGCAAGTGTCGCTAAAACAAACTGTCAACGCTTGCACATGGACACGAAATAAGCCACGCATATGAAAAGCTGCGCATATAAACAGAAACTTGGTCCACCACGTGTACTTGAATGACACTATTGAAGGTACAGGCTCGCAAATTTTGAAACCACGGATATACAAGAACTTCGTGAGGAAGAAGCAGCCTAGCATTACTTGGAATATTCTAAACTACACGCAAAAGGTGAGAGAAACTAAAACTCAACTTCGAATTCAAGTCTTTCAATAAACGCAGTTTTTCAGACAGGAGCTTGGCTGCCGTCTTCACCAATTAGTCATGCGACACTGGACTTCTGTCAGTCTAGTCAGGCTTACAGAGAACTTGGTTTGCTCATATGTACTCGGGTGCACGTTGAAGAACACTTGGTACTCGAAATTTTCGGAGGCTTCCACTACAGCGTCTTTCATAATCATATGGTGGTTTTGGGATGTTAAACCCGACATATCAATCAAATTAATCCTATTTACTCATGCAAAATCTCTACCTGCTCAAAGTATGGGTCGAAATTGTTGTTCTTACCCGTTGCCTTTAGAAACTGCTGAAAAACCCACGCGAAATCGGAAGTTTCCGGGTTGGCACGCTGCAGAGCCACGGAAGACAGGTCTTGCTTGATTTAGCAATTTTCGACCAATGCATGGTTGACTTGTTCTGCGTATCTCATTGCGGCGTCCGTTATCTGCCTGCCACAAGTCGCTGTACTTATCTTTCTCGTAGTAGACGTGAACTGAGCAAGATAACTGAGCGTGATCCAACTTCTAACATCACCGAGCGAGGGGCGAGAAGGAGCAGAGGCAAGGGCTACCAACGAAATAAGGAATAATAAAATCACGAATTAAGGAATAAGTAAAGACACATCACCAAAGCAAAGTTCTTTACAGGGGCATCACTTCTTTTTTGTAAAACTTGTGAAAGCCAATACATGTAAACATTCACATGTATTGGCTTGTATATTCTTGTAACACTAGAATCAAACTATGCCTCCCTCAGTACAGCTGATACTGATACAGCCGAAAAAGCAATTCTTGAACTTTCCAATCAAGTTACGACAATCGCGTCTCGTTGCAATGACGCAGAAAATAGACAGCGAAGGTCAAACTTGCTGTTTTTTGGACTCGATGATGATCCCGAGGAAGATTGGGCCAAATCAGAAGAAAAATTAATTATTATGTGCTCGAACAAATTAGAGTTAAGAAAAACCAGCACGCATTTTGAACGCGTACATAGATTAGGGAAATACACACAAGGTAAAAATAGACCCATAATAGCAAAATTTGCATTTTTCTAGGACAAACAGGAAGTACTGTCATTAGCGCAAAAACTTAAAGGAACGGGATTGTCTATCAGTGAAGATTTCTCTTTTACAACCAGGCAAATAAGGAAAAAATTGTACGACTTTGCCAAAGCTTAGAACACCAGATTCTACTTAGCCGTCGACACTTTACACATGGACAAAAAACGTATGTGGTTGATAGTATTACGAACAAGTGGTACTGTCGACAAGATAGCTCTTATATCCTCCGCCTCTTACAAAGCGCTATATCAAAAACCGCAGCTACACGTGCGCGTAAGAGTGTCTCCAAGATAACCCCCTTTCTAACAAAACTTCATTATCTTTTACGTTTACAAACATACGTAGCTTACTGCCTAAAAAAGAAGAAAGATAGGTTCGCTGCTAGACGACAAACGAATCTGACGTCCTCGTGCTTACTGAGACGTGGTTGCAACCTGATATTAACGATGACGAGATTTTACCAAACTTTAAACACTTAATATCTATCGTGAAGACCGCGCTGATAAAAGAGGTGGTGGTGTTCTTTTGGGCATCAGAAACACAGTTTGTTCTTACGTTGTCGACACGAAATCGGCCCTTGAGATAATTTGGGTTGCTTGCAAAACAAGCCCTACTAACGTTGTTCTGATAGGAAACTGTTACCGCCCTCCTGATTCCAATAGTTGTTTCATAGCTGAATTGAGGGAAAGTATTACTGATGCCATTAACTTGTGCCATACTAAAACTGTCTTTCTTTTTGGAGACTTCAACCTTCCCCAGATTGATTGGAACCTTCTATTCTCCCCTTGTAACACATCATCCCAGTTTATCAGCCTAACGCTTGACTTTAATCTTGTACAGGTGGTCAATAAACCCACCCGTGGAAACAATATTTTAGATTTAATACTGACCTCAGCCCCTGATACAGTCGTGGAAGTCCTTTACCGAGAAGGTCTTAGCGATCACAGACTTCTTGAAGTAACCCTTGATCTTCCTGTAACGTTTTCCGGCAAAACTACCAAAAAAATTCGCGACTATAATCAAGCAAACTATGCCGAAATCAACAATGAACTTCAAATATTCTTTAACCAGGTATTCTTGACCTCGTTTAGCAATCGCTCGGTCCACGACAACTGGGTACTTTTCCGTGACAAAATGACCGTCTTGATTAATAAATACATTCCCTTAATTTCGATATCTAATGACAAGTGTAATGCCTGGTTCGCTAAGTCACTCAACCAACTAAGAAATAAAAGAAACGTCTCTACCGAAATGCTAAACGCCTGCGCACAGCCAGTGCGTGGGATAAGTATAAGCAGTGTTTAAACACCTACTGCGCAGCTATACGTTCTGCTAAACTTAAATATTTTTCAACAGACCTGGGCTCCCTCCTAAAAACTAACCTGAAAAAATTCTGGCGCGAAATATCTCGCAATCGGGATGCTAACCACATTACCTTACATGATGAGAATCACGAACCTCTTTCTAACAGCCAGTGTTGTTCTGCTTTTAACACTTTTTTTGCCTCAATGTTTACTCGGGAAGACCAATCCACACTACCTAACGTGCCCGATTATGATTACCAGCACATGAAACCTATCGAAATTACAGCTAAAGGTATAGAATGTCTGATAACTAAGCTGAAGCTGTCTAGCTCCGCTGGGGCTGATAATATTAACTCAAAAGTACTAAAAAACACAATTTCCATTACCAGTAACATTCTGTGCTATATTTTTCAACAATCTTTAGAGTCTGGGCAGATACCTGACGACTGGAAAGTTGCAAAAGTTACCCCATTGTTCAAGTCTGGAGACCAACATCTACCCCAAATTACCGTCAAATCTCACTTACATCCATTTGCTGCAAGCTATTAGAACACATTATCGCTTCGCACAATTACAACCATCTTGAGTCTAACCAGTTCTTTTTCCGCAACCAACATGGGTTTAGGAAGGTTGGTCATGCGAGACACAACTGCTAGAATTCACGGCTGACCTTCACTCGAACATGAATAATAACCTCCAAATAGACTGCATTTTTCTTGACTTTTCGAAAGCGTTTGACCGTGTGCCCCACTGCCGCCTAATCTCAAAGCTATCTGCTCTTCAATTAGACTCACTAACCTTATCATGGCTTCGAAATTTTCTTTCTCTCCGGAAAACAGTTCACTGTCATCAATAACGATTCGTCGTCAATATGCGATGTAACTTCCGGGGTGCCACAGGGCAGCGTGCTCGCCCCGCTGCTATTTCTTATATTTATAAACGACTTGCCTGATGGCGTCACATCATTCATACGAATATTTGCCGATGACTGCATAATCTACCACCCTATAAAAAATGTTAACGATCATTACGCACTACAGAAAAACCTTGATGTAATTATGAAATGGTGTGAGACGTGGCAAATGGTTCTAAACGCATCAAAATGCAAAACCATCTCATTTAGCCGTAAGCATGACCCCTCCATTTTTTCATAGCGTATAAATAATGACCCGCTCTCGCATGTTCCCACATACAAATATTTGGGCCTACACTTCACATAAAATCTCTCATGGTCCTCTCACATCACTAACATCTGCGCAAATGCCTCGAGATCACTGGGATACCTACGCCGTAACTTACATTCCTCCCCCGCTAACGTCCGAAAACTAGCTTACGAAACTTTTGTTCGACCTCAACTTGAATTTGCCTCACCAATCTGGTCCCCCCACCAAAATTACTTAACCAACATGATCGAGGCAGTTCAAAATAGGGCAGTCCGATTCATTTCTCGTAATTATAATTTCTGCTGCAGCGTAACACAACTTAAAAAAGGATTATTCACTTCAATTATTATCCACTCGCTGCAACATTTCTCTTTTATGCCTCTTTCATAAATACGTCAATAGCACTAAAATAGCCAGACTTCCAATTGAACGACCCTCCTATTTATCAACTAGACTACACAACCGGCTTAGTTTCTCGCGCATGTACGGCAAAACGAACTCTTTTAAACGCATCCGCTTTGGCTCGTGCCATCACGTTGTGGAATGATCTTCCCGATAACTTGGTATCTGACACTAACCCTGTTTCCTTCCGCAACAAATTGGTCTTACATTTTGGTTGATAATTTTATGTTCACAGCTTCGTTCTTGTATGTATATGACATTCATAATGCTGTGTAAAAAGTTTTTTTCTAATGCGCTTATTGCCCCCTTATTTTTTGTGCTTTATTTTTTGTTTGCTTAGGACGAACTGTTCACACTTCCTGCAAGCGCTTTCATGATTTTCTCAGTGTATTATACCCAAATCTGTGCCAATTTAACTTACACGTATTGTACACTTCCTAACTGCTGCGTGCCATGAACTGCATCTTTCTAGTTTTTTTGGTAACGATGTACGATGTCAATTTATACTTACTTATTTCTTGTTTATTTGTTACTCATGTCTCGAGCTTACGTTTTGGCACCTTTCGCCTTTTTACTTGTTGTACATGTCTTTGTTAGCCCCCCTTACTCAATGCCCTAACCAAGGGCCTGTAAGGTACCTGTAAATAAATAAATAAGCCGTACTTCGTCCAACCAGATCTTAGGATCCCCGGCAATCGCTACGAGCGTGCATTGTTCTTTAAAGCCGAAACTAGCGCTTAGGTTCCGGGTCCTGATAAAGATCTCGAGCAAGATTATTGTATTGCGCAGTGAGCAAGTGACGTGATTGAACTAATCCTCAGGTCACAGGACTTGGCTTTCCAGTAAAAAAAGGAAGGCATGAGACACACGTGCAACGGGAGTGGGAGGAGAACGTGATTGTGACAGGGGAAAGGAGGTGGCGTTGGAGTCGAAAAGTTAGGGGTCATTGGTTGACAATAGCATGCAACCAACAGCTACAGAGGTGCTTAAAAATTCAACGGCTACTACGACTGTCCCTTGGCTTGGGATATTACCAGCATTTAGTGATGGTTCCTCACCTGGTGGACGGAGGAGGAGGAGGAGGAGGAATAAATGAGGAAGGACAGGGAGGTTAGCCAGTTCTCAGACCGGCTGGCTACCCTGTACTGGGGAAGGGGGTAAGGGGGATAAAGGATGAGAGAAAAGAGACGTTGTAAAAAAAGAGAGAGAGAAGGTCATCAGACGATCCACGACGCTGTTTACAGTCTGTCTCTAAGACCACTTGCCCGCAGAAAGCGCAACAACGCTCTCAATGCCTTGCGTGCAGAGGACGGTCTCGGCCAGTGTCCTAATACCCTTTCTTCCGACAATTGGCGATTGTCTATTCTATCTAAAGCTTTTGACAGTTCTTTTCTTGGCACGCTGAAGCGGGGACACTCGCAGAGAAGATGGGAGAAAGTCTCTGCGCAGCCACAGTTGTCACATGTCGGGCTTCTGGCCATTCCGATTCGAAACGAATAAGCATTCGTAAAGGCCACCCCAATCCACAGACGGCACAAAAGTGTCTCCTCTGCTCTGGTTATTCCTGATGGAAGACGGAGCTGTAGGTGTGGGTCCAAATTATGAAGGCGGACGTTGGTGAATGCCGGTGAATTCCACTGAGCGAGTGTCAGTTCTCGTGCAAGTGATCGAAGCCTTGCAGCGGCGTCCGTTCTTGATAATGGTATAGCTACACAAGGGGCATCATCATGAGCAGTTCGGGCTGCTTCATCTGCACGGTCGTTTCCATCAATGCTGCAGTGGCCTGGTATCCATTGATACGCTATGTCATGTTGTTTCTCTATAGCCCGGTGATGAAGCAGTCGTATTTCAGCAATTAGCTGTTCGTTTGGTCCATGACGATATGGCGAGGCAATGCCCTGGAGAGCTGCTTTGGAGTCGGAGAATATTGACCATGTCTGTTGCGGTTCTTCAACTAGGAACTCCAGAGCGGCACGAATGGCGGCGAGTTCTGCCGCCGTGGATGATGTCAGATGCGAGGTCCTGAACTTTATCGTGATGGATTTCTCCGGAATTACCACTGCGCCTGTTGAACTTGTTGAAGTGACCGACCCATCCGTGTAAATGTGAATGCGTCCACTGTGTTTCTCATGCAGAAACAGTAATGTTGTTTGTTTTAGGGCCAAATTTGACAAATTTTTCTTCTTTTGCATTCCGGGGATGGTTATCAGGGCTTCCAGTGGATGTAGACACCACAATGGTAACGACGGTCTTGCTGCGTGCGTGAAGTTCGTGGGAATCACCGTGCGATGTGGGGCAATAATAGAGCAGAACGCAGAGCATGGCCTGGAAGTTGGAAGGGAGGCGAGGTGATGCGATTGAATCCGGGTGGCATGTCTTATGTGCGTTCTTAAAGCATCGACACGAATGTAGGTTGTGATAGGGTGTTCATGAGCGATTGCGACAGTCGCTGCTGAGGATGCGCATCTCGGCAGCCCGAGGCATATTCTCAGTGCTTGAGCTTGTAATGACTGGAGGACGTGTACGTTTGTTATGCGGGCCTTGCCAAGCACAGGTAGGCTGTAGCGCATGAAGCCAAGAAAAAGTGCAGCATACAGTTGAAGCATGGCTCGTACCGATGCACCCCATGATTTTCCCGCAAGAAACCTTAGGACGTGGGTGATCATGGTCAGTTTCTTCTTCATGTAAGCGATATGAGGGCTCCAAGACAAATCACGATCTATTATTACTCCCAGGAAACGGTGAGTCTTTTGATAGCTGATTGTGTGTCCATTAATTCTGATGCGGTATGGCGTCATTGTCTTGCGCGTAAACGCAACTAGTGAGCATTTCTCATATGACAGCTCCAGTCCTCGTCCTTGAAGGTAGTTTGACGTCAGTGTAGCCGCTGTCTGAAGCCTGGCTCGTACGTGTAGACGCGTGACCCCTGATGCCCAGATGCAGATGTCGTCCGCGTATATCGACAGATGTACGGAGTGTGGCAGGACGTCAACGAGGCCGATGAGCGCAAGGTTGAAAAGTATGGGGCTTAGGACCCCACCTTGAGGTACGCCGCGATAAGTATGATGTTGCCTTGTTGCGCCATCTTCTGTCTGAACGAAGAAGGTTCTGTCCTTCAAATAGCTGTAGATCCATTGGTAAACGCGGCCTCCCAATCCAGTGCTGCCCAAGGCGTCCAGGATAGTTTCATGTAATACATTGTCGTATGCAGCCTTAATATCCAAGAAAAGTGCCGCTGATAATCTCTTTAGGCTCTTCTGCTGTTGTACAGACGTGACAAGATCAACAACATTGTCTATGGAAGACCGTCCACGTCGAAAGCCGGTCAAAGCATCGGGGTATATATTGTTATGTTCCAAGTACCACTCCAGGCGAGTCAGCACCATTCTCTCCATCACCTTTCCAAAACAGCTGGCAAGCGCGATGGGGCGATAGGAGGCCATGTCCAGAGGCGATTTGCCTGGTTTGAGCAGGGGCACAAGGCGGCTGCACTTCCACGAAGGAGGAACCAAACCGTTGCTCCACGAGTCATTGTATACAGCTAGAAGGGCACGCCGAGCTGTTCGTCCTAGGTTAGCAAGGGCCATGTAAGTGACTCCATCGGGTCCAGGCGATGACGAGCGCTTGCATGCTGCCAATGCTGCCTGAAGCTCCTCTAGAGAAAACATATTGTCCATCCGAGTGTCTCTGGACACCGGCGCGTTTCGTAGGTTACTCATGTTGATCCCGGACCCCTTGTTTGCAACCCTGGCACAGAAGTCTTCCGCTACATCGATTTCACGCCGGCCTTGGTGGAGAGCAAGGCATTTGAACGGACGATTCTGTTGTGGCAATGTTCGTAGGCCGCGGATTATTCTCCATATTTGCGAAAGAGGTTTGTGGGGATCGAGCGACTCGCATAGTGACTTCCATCGTTGCGACTGTAGTGCATTGATTCGACGTTGAATCTTCTTTTGTAGACGTCTCGCTTCCCTCAAGTCGTAGATGGATTTCGTGCGCCTATAACGTCGTTCGGCGCGACGACGGATTGCGCGAAGTCGCTCCAACTCCACCTCATATTTGCAAAAATCTGGCAAAGGTCCACAATTAAACGTTGCCTCTTGAATAGCGGCCTTCATTATACCTTCTAGGCTTTCAAGAGAACCTTCTTGGTTTCTCTCGCATTGCTTCTCTGTGGATGATCTGTACTTTGACCAGTCTATCCGTGAAGTGGGCGCGATTTGCGACTTGCTTAGCCCCTTGATTTTTATATAGGTGGGGATGTGGTCACTGCCATGCGTTTCATTGTCCGCAAACCACTGCACCTTGGTGTTTAGGCTACTTGACACAAAAGTTAGGTCGAGACAGCTACTATATGTCAGACCCCGTAAAAACGTGGGAGCGCCGTCATTTAAACAATATAGTTGGTGGTCAGATGCAAAGGAGGACACATCTCTTCCCCGACGGTCCATCTTCTGGCTTCCCCACAGGGGGTGATGAGCGTTAAAATCACCGGTAATAATCCATGGCCCAGGTGTCGCTGATATAATGGCGCTTAATCTTGCTGGGTCGAAGCGGCCTGAAGGCGAAATATATACTGCCACTAGCGTGAAGTTCACGTTCTTACGCTTAACTGTCAGGCACACGTATTGGTTGCTGTCGTCCGGTGTTACTGGATGCTCAATATATGTGAGTTCGCACCTGATGTAAACAATGACCTTACTGGTTTCGTTACGGGTTGCAGATCTGAAAGCCTCGTATTTAGAAAGTCGTATAGCATTGTGAAGACGTGGTTCATAAATTACGATAATTTGAAACTGATTCTTGAAAACATATGGTCGAAAATCCGAAATGCGGGGTTTAAGACCTCGGGCATTCCATTGGAAAATTGATGCCTCTTTCACTTGTTTACGGAAGGGCTGCAGAGAAAGAGCCATGGTGCTTCTCTAGATTTGATAGCACCGGATTCAAAGCGTCCAATATTTGAAAAGCGCTGTGGGCAGCCGGAGTCTGAATATTATTCAGGAGTACTCGAATTGTCTTCATGAGGGTCTTAATCACGTCTATTATTTCGTTATCTTGGCTGTCATGGCTTACTCGCTCTGAAGTAGCTTTCAGTGGGCGATGCTGCCGCTCTACTGGCGGTGTCACTGACGGCAGCGCTGGCCACGCGTCAGGGTCAATGTTTCTTGCGTCTTTCTGAGGATGCTTGTTGTTGGCACTTGTTGATGCTTGTGGTGGTGAGTGCGTGATATGGGGTAGCGGTGTATCCCTGGCCTTGGCAGAAGATGTCCTAGGAGTTTTCCTATGGCTCGAACACCGACGTCGCACTTTGGCAGCAGCCTCCCTGTGGGTAGAACCGTCTCTGGCCATCTGCCTCAGCACTTGCATCTCCTTCTTCACATTTGGGCACTGCTTTGATGACGCCTCGTGAGGACCTTGGCAATTGCCGCATTTGCGATGTTCTGCCTGGCAGGCTTCCGTGTTGTGCGACTCCGAGCATCGGGAGCACACAGCAGAACTTGTGCAAACAGCACTCACGTGTCCTATTTTACAGCACTTCCGACACTGAAGAGGTTTCGGCACGAACGGCCGTACTGTGTGTCGAAAATGACCAACTCTTACTTGAGTTGGGAGGCTGTCACCCTTAAAAACTAGTTTCACGCATCGTGAGTTCCCGAGACGGCGGGCTTGCAAGATTATAGTAGCTTCCGTCACTGGTTTGATTAGAGTGGGAAAATCAATATCGCTGATAGAAGTGTCGACGTCGTAGATAACGCCTGCCCTAGAGTCCTTGCCATCTGGTATGAAAGAACGTACGTTGATGTTCCCGAGCACATTCACCTTGGTCAATACGTCGAGAGCAGTACGTTGCGTAACGTCTATCGCCAGAACGTTCTTGCGGCCATTGATTCTCACGTCTGTTATTTGTCCCGGAACGAGCGCCTCAAGTGACATAGACGTGACCTGGCGATTAAGTCGGTTCATGCTGTCAGCGGCATTCAGCGGGACAAACAAAATAGTGTGAACCGGTGGCTCTTGAATATTCGTGGTGGCCTTACTTTGGGAAGGAGATGTCGTAAGCAGCCTCCTCTTCGCCTTGTGTCTTGCCACGGGCACAAAGTCACTTTCATCGGAGCTCTCATCACTGGCCGTAGAGTACATGAGCGTGTCCTCACTGTCGACGTCACTTGGGTGGCCGGAGCGCTTTCTTAGAGTGGCCACAGACGACGCGGAACGTATGGGTGGAGGCCCTGGTGATTCTACGTCCATTTCCGCAGGCAGAAGAGCGGCGTCTTCCACTAGCACCAAAGAAAACGAGAAAAAATAACAGAGACTGAAACCAGCGTTCCACTCAGGAAAAACTTCGTCTTCCTTCCTCACCTGGTGGACGAGTTTCTTCAGCGGCTATGGCTACGGCGAAGACACCACTTGTGATTCCCCGCTTGGTGGCGCTAGTGCTGCAGTACTGCGACATGACGAGAGCCTGCGACTGCGTTCAACTGTCGGACATGGTCTGCGAAAGTTCCGAGTCTTGGGCGACCGTACACTGGCTCCGTCCGGGCTATCTTTCCAGCGACAACAACCAACAGGAAGCCCTGTGAGCTTTCAGTATCCCTGTCAACGGCCATTTGTTGACTTGCCTGTGCACCAGACACACATGAAACAGCTGGTCTTGGTTCGACGCCTTCATGCATCAGCTTTGCGCCGTCATAGCAAACGTGTGCTTCTGATTTGGTGCAACGCAGCTCCACTCCGAGGGCCCCTTTTCGGGTCAACCAAATTTTTGCTCTGGCTGAGTACTCGACTCCCAATCCCTGTTCTTGTTACCCTCACCGCATGCTCTCAAGTATAATTTACCGTTGCTACGTTTGTCTGACTTGTCTCACAGTTATTAGTTGAGAAGAATAACAGTAGTGCCATTGTGCGGTTGCTTCCGTGTGACCTATACACGCCTAGATGCTTCCGAAACCTCTCCGATTGGCGTGCACGCACTCTGGCTTGTTTTTTTTTCTTCTTCAACTTCACTAATAATGTTCGTATTCACTGGGACAAAGTCAGTAAAATACTGCTATAGGTTTGTTACAGACTGTTTTAAATGCGCAAAAGCAACTCCGGAAAAACAATCCGTCTCTCAAATTGATCTGACAATTTACGGCCAGCGTCGTCTGCTACATCAACGGCACAAGTTCCAGTGGCTGAGTGCGCTGCTTATGTAAATAGTAAAAAAAACTTTACATGCAAATGTAACCCACTCAGGGCGTGCGAGAGACATCGAAAAGCCGCCAGGCTTGGGCGGAATCCTCAGTGCAGTCACAGCAAAAGCTGGAACCGCGGTTTTTCATACCTTTTCTTCAACTCTTCTTGGGTAACTGCTGTAAGTAAGCTTGTAGGATACTAACTATGCTATAAATAGTCATTTTTGTGTAGCACTGTGCATTCGATATCTCATCCTTCGTCAGAGATGCGTTGAACCCACTACACACTTGCAAGTTTTTTGTGAAATTTCTGTATTCTGTCGCTGACGACGATGAAGAATTCTGCGTAGCGCGATAGTGATGGGTTTTTACCATTCGACGACACACTCGTCACGCATTTCGCAGAGTGTGATCCCTGGTTCTTCTTTTGCTGTGCTGAAGCGCTTTGTTACACACATTTCAGCAATTTCTTTCGCAAGGTTTATCCGAACGAGGGCCAGTTTGCAACGGAGTTTCAAGCCCCGACGTCGGTCAGTGATGTAACACTGAGCTGGCACGCAGGGGACCCGTGTTTATATCCCCCTGTACCCATGGTGTTGTTCATTTGCTTGGTTTTTCTCCTTTTGCTAAATTGTGGTTACGGACACCGCCGGCGGCAGCAGACAACTACGGCGCTCGCGACCCTAGTTGTAATCAGAACAGCTGTCACTGTAAAAAAATTATTTTCGCTCCAGGTTTTGTATACAACGTCACCGCTGTGTCACAAAATTTACATCTAAAGACGGGTCTCAGTTGACACAAGAAAGAAATGCCCTCAGCAAGGTTACATTCAGCAAGGTGCAACACTCTTAGATATGGATGTGGTGGCAGCCTTCTTCAAGAAATATTAGAGGCGAACGCACAAGAGGTATATATGCACACGTGCGCCTTATTTGGGAGTTTTAACTATGTGACATTTTACATGAGTGGAAGCTTGTTTGTGGCACAATTATAATACGTTTCCGTTGCGCCTTTCAGCGTCAATATTTTACGGTTTTTAAATGCTGCATTTTTTCATTGTCATCGAGCCACATCGCGATAAAACTTCTGACGATTTACAGCAGTTAGCAAGTACCGCTGTTTGCACAAAAGAGCCGATCTCGATCAAGAACATGGTTTCGATATATAGTCTGTGCACCATGTGGCAACCGACCACGATGCTTTGCTCATTCGACTGCGCTAGGACGCTGCCATAGGAGTAGATCGGCGTGTTCTAGATGGCAATCTTTACAGTTACTGTTCCGCGTACGTGAGCTGGCTGCATTACTTTGTGAATTTCAATATTTGAATGAACTAGCACGCAGTAAGGGGTGGCTTACTGTGGTCTTGGTGGCGACCTTATGCATATTAAGCGCATAAAATACGTGCATGGTGCAGATACACCCTAAACACAAGATAATCGCTTGCCCTATTTTTATCTCCTTTGCCCCATGCTGTTGTTTTTCTTTTGCACTTCATAAGCACGAACCGTATTCGACGAAGTCGAAGAGCAGTTTTCGCAGTGTGGTTTTTCAGCGAAAATACCCCTGCCCGGCACATGCCCATTCATTCATATGCAGTGTGACACTCAAGTTCTGCAAGAAAACTATGCCTGCCTTCATAACAAACATGGTTGACTCAAATACGACGTGTACTCGCGATTGTTGATAATTTTCGCATTGATTCGGAGATTCTGAATTCAACGTTCGCTCATTATGTTCAAGTGTCACTTGTAACATAAAGCTGCGTTTAGAGATTGAGAATTTCCCATTACGTTTTTGCATCTGTTCTTTTATACAAAACCTGCACTTAAAGTCCGTTTTATTTGTGTCCATCAAGTTTCGTCTTAGTGAGAGATCAGTCTGCTTAGCTTTCGTCTCTTCAGATAACATGAACGAAATTATATATATATATATATATATATTACCATAATTTCATGGCTGCAGTGCTCAAGAGACCAGCGGAACTGAAAGAAGGCACGAGCACCTCCCTCTTGCGTGAGAAGTGTGAAGAAGGGTTTCCGCCCACACCATCCTCGTTTCGATTTCTCGTATTTTCCCTTTATTTGGAACCTCACCAGTCAGGTCATGAATTGAGTTTTTTATTCTTGATTCAGTTCTAGTAATATACGCGGCAACAGCCGGTGGGAAAAGCGGCACTGCCACTGCCGGGAGCGAATACATGGGCGGTATAGGGAGCTTCCGCCGTAACTGTTTTGTGTCTCTTTAATTCAAATGAACTAAAAATTTCAAAACAGTCTAATCTATCAATTGAAATAAATGCCACAGCACAAAAATAAACCGAGCTACAAGTGTGTTCAAAGCCGCAACCATGAAATTGAGGCAAATTCGTGTACTATATATGTACACCAATATTTTCATATTGCCTGTCTGAACGAGTGCCTTGACAGAGTTCCATCTTGCAAATATTGTTGTTGTTGTTGTTTTTCACCTATTGTTAGTGGCGCATACCCACGATGGGGGATTGGCGAAGAATCGAGTGGTTTTATAAATTACTGATAAGATTGGGAATAATTGAGGTATAACAGAAAGATTACCGATAGCCTAGGAAAGTGTGGTGCTTATTGTAATGCATACAAAAATTTACATAAACAGCTTTATTATTGGAATAGAGCAATAAACTGATTTTATACGTATAAAACATGTGAACATGTTAGGATAACGAAACTGGTTAATAAGTCAGCCTATTAGTTTCATCAATAGAGACCCGGACAGCCGCGCATAATGTCGCATTAGAGAAACCAGAAATGGAAGCTCCAAAAGACAAAATGACAGGCACAGATGAGTCCATAGCAACACCACATAAAAGTATTTTTCAAAGGGTTTTTAGTAATGTGTTAAACCACCAGCAGGTCAAAAAGAAATGATCTATTGTTTTCAGTTCATCACAGAATGCGCACAATGGTGAAAGTGCTTGAGCAGTCTTGAGTTTATAGAAATTTAGATTTGGTACCCGGCAACGCAGCCTGTGATAGCTACTTCTTGTTTTCGAGTGCGGCAAAAGTCTCTTCGCTAGGGATATAATAAATGGCGATATTCTGTAGAGTTTGTTAGTTCTGAATCTTTAAAGATTCCATTAGCGTACGTCTGCGAAATCGAGCAGCAGTCACATAAGCGGATAATGAACGGAGCGGTAGAATTGGTTCGCTGATTGACGACTTAGCTAAGGAGTCGGCTATTTTATTTAAAAACAAACCTTTATGTTCAGGCACCCAAACTAATTGTACTTTTCTCAAATGCAAAGGTACTAGTGCACGGAACGCCTTTGTTACGTGATTATCAGCACCAACAGAAAGTGCCGCAATCAACTCATAAACAGAAAATTCAGCTGAGAAGATGTTGTCTGCAAGAATACGGAACCTGTGATGTCCAATGTACAGATTGCTAAGTGCGAATGGCCATACTTTTTTTCTCAAATATTTGTATCTCACAAAAATCATGAAGCACGAATCCTCAATATTTGCGTCGATGTGAAAAGACCCTGCGGTATTTCCCAAATGCTGGCTTGCTTAAAAGTGAAGAGCGTCCAACTAATTCTACTGAAAAAAAATAGACTTTGTCGGGTGACTTCTCCATCATTCGCATGATTTTTAATGTTGAAGAACATAAAAACATATATTTGGCAATGTATTCTTGGCAAAACACGCTTTTTTCCCGCTATAAACTTGGGGGATAGAAGATAAATCACCCCCCCCCCCTCCACTGGCTATGGGACCGATTCGTGGCATCTGAACAATACAGCTAATCCTTGAATACGATCCCGAATTTTTTCATTTCTGCGATATATCTTAACTTGTTGCTGTAGCTTCGTGCAGGGATGGTGTGTATATGATTGTTGTGCTGTGAAAAATCTTAGCAAATGCAGGTTGACGTGACAAGGCGCCTGACAAAATGGTTATAATATTTCGGCACTGCCAGAGGAACCTTGCTAACACTGCATAATATTGTGCAAAACTGCGTTTCTTCTGAGTGTTTTACAAAAAGACATAAACGTGCCCTAGCTTTCAGGCAAAATAAGGGCCTATAATATTTGTTTATATTCTAAACATCCACTGACCACATGAATTCGTTATTCATTCCTACTGTCAATTCCACATCTATTAGCTCCGCTGTTCATGCTACAAAAACTTCATTTCTGCGTAGAATATATCAGATAATACCTCTAAAATTCTATAAAAATAGTGTTTAGGACTGATTTTCTTTTCATGGAGGCTCAGTGAGACCGAGATGGAAACAGGTGCTTGTTCTTCATGTGTTTGTGCCATGGCTCATGGTCGTGTAAAAGGAACGCAAATTACTGGTTCCTCATGCTGCACAGAGGGGGGTGGGGGAATGGTGTCTTGAAGAACCATATGTTTTGTTTCCTTTGCTCAAATGCTTACCAGGTGATGAAGCAGGCAGCAAGTCAGTTTGTAGTGGCCATTTTTCGGGGGAAAGTGTTCTAGCGTTTCGCCGTCGAGAAAGTTAACAGGGGGAGAGACGCCAGCCAACTTTCAAGGCAGTGTGGAAGCTAACACGCTTAGGTGAGTTCTTTTACTTTTAGGCTATTAAGCACTTAACACAGCGTGCGAAGTAAAGCACAAAGTTCCAACAGTTAGATTTCACACCTGTTTTTTTAGCTTGCCCTTTTGTTACGTCCGTGTGTTGTCTTACGCACGGGAACACTGGAATTAGGATAAGTCACACACGGTTCGCCTGGTCAGTTCCACTTACCATATTCGCAAGTAAAACCGTTTGTCCTTCAGTACAGTTTCTCGTTTGCCAGGAGTACTCTAGATATGATGGGGCTATTCGTTATTCATAACTCGACCTCCTGGAACAACGTGGGTTGCAAAATTTTGTTTCGCTCCACAAAAAACATAAAGCTGGTGCCCCACGGAAATGACAGCCACAACTGCACCCAAAACGGCTCTGCTTACCGTAGAACTTTTATTCAGTATATACACACAGGCAAACAAGAACAGAGAAAAAAAATAAGGAGAGATCAAGCTAGCGAGTTCGGCCTAGAAAGGCACAGCAGCTGCAACAAATTTTTAACTGGTATTGACTCCGAACTGCCTGAACGTAAATTCAAAAAACATGTGCGAAGTTTGTTGCTACAGATACCGAAACTGCTCAAATATGACTAGCTATCTTATGTTATGTTTTTTCACGTGTTCTTCTTTTGTATAAAAATTGTTGTTTTTGCCCATGTGCGTAAAAAATTTGTGACGCATATGAAATTGTGTGTTTATTTTGTTCACAAAAAGGAGACAGAAGTAAGCTTTTATTTTGCCAATGCATGTACAGTGAATTACGCGATATTTTTGTAAAATGCCTACTGCTCTTGAAGGGTTCTTGGGCTCTCTCAAGATGTCTCCGACATCTTTTCGCCTAAGGACCTCCGACTTGATGTTTTGGAAATAAACTTGACTTGACTACAGCTGCCATCGGCCATGCCATGCTGAATAACGTTGTTCTTGTCCTTTGAAAGTGAGATGCCCGAAAAAGTGCAAAAGAGCTAACAACCCTGCGATCACCACCGTTAATACTGTCGTAAGTCTGGTTGGTCTCTTGTTGCGATCATCGGCGCTTTGGTTTCATTCCGTCTATAAGTTTGTTAGAATGAGATGGCGGTGTAATTCTTACCAGACGCCGATATTTCGAATTCTCAATCCCTCATTCGCCTTATCACGGCAGTACCCGCAGGTACGGTGGCTGGTTTTTGTAGCAGGCTACTTCGAGGGATATTTATTCACTCAAATATTCTTTTTGCACAACATCTTCGTATATTTAGAGGCACAATATACCATACATGTTTTTTTGTTGTTGTTTTTTTTTTGCTGAAAAGAACTAATTGTTGGGGGACCGTTTCATGGGGGCTTCATCACGTCTCCCGCCACAAAAAAAAAGTATCAAAGGCAGCGAACGCGTATTTCTTTATATAAATTTTGGACGCATTATTTGAAGTTTCCAGTGTGCTCTGAATCATGCAGCCCGCGCATGACAGATCATTGGGATCTCAGAAATTGTAGTTCTTTCACAGATAGCGCAAGAAAGCTATACTCACATGTGAAACCGTGCGTTGGGCCCTATCTCTGGATAGGAAAAGGGCACATAGCCTTGCGTGGATACTCCCCCTCTCACTTGAGAGAAAGAGAGGAGTGTAAAAAAACCTGCACTAGAGACCCTATAGCGTGGACACCGCCTTATTTCCAAGCTGGTGGAGCGTGTGAAGTTCCGAGTTTTTAATTTTTTGACGTTTTTTTTTTGTACTGACTTGCTTTTTTTTTGTTCTGACGCGCTGAATTCAGCCTCTAATGATGCAATAAAGGTAGAAAATTAGTCAATAAGACGTCCTGTAACGTCATGATCCATTCGGGATCAAATATGATGTTATAGGACGTTTCGATCGTGTCGTAAGTGGTCGATCATGGTCGTATGTTTCCGGCACATTCTGTTCGAACAACGTAATATTAATTCGTCCCATTCCAGCACGGCAAGCAAGTGCCGACACCCTTTGTATATACAAAGGATTGCTTTTTCCTGGACTGTAAAATTTAGGTTTGTTCTTGCACTCGTGGTGTGCTCGTGCTGTCGCAGCGACAACCACCCGTACATGCGATCGTTCGTGAGCACGCACTTGCAATTTTTCTATGACGGTGGCATTTATTTGTTGCTCACAAACCGTGGTCTATCTTTTGATCGGCTTTGCTTATAACTCGATTGTTTATCGTCCTCTGGGTGCGGACAAAATTAGGGCTGTTTATAGGAGGTGGTCGCACATAAAAAGCAATGCTGTAGTTTTAATACCAGGATGTTTTTTTTTTCTTTGTAGAGTCATGGCATTTGATTTTATTACGGCAGCGCTAAGGTGAGAGCAGTCACTTTTCTGCTAATGTGGCCCCAAGCATGCAAAGGCTTGATCTTATGACTAGTAAAAGAGCCATTTTTGTGTTTATTTCTTGAAAAATAATTTTTTCTACCAGTTGTACGGCTTTGGCTGTCGTTCGCCAAGCTAAAAGCGAAATTAAGAGTTCTAGAAACAACAGAGAATTAACCGCAACAACGTGGTTTAATTTTGTTGGTTCTTAAAAATTATTAGCAATGGTTTCATGGTTAGTATAGTATACCGTGACTTATTGGACATGGTTTTTCACCATGCGAAAAAATGTCTAGTAACTTTATGCACAAAGTGGCAGAACTTGCTTTTTTTTTTCACAATTAGGCTTTTATATTTCACATCGTGCACGATTCATCCCACCATGTTACGGAAGTCGTACGCTCACGACAATGATTCCACCACGTCATTTGCATGTAAATTCACTCAATGATCGGTAAACGTGCATCTCGGTTATCCCACTGCGAAGTGAGGGTGTTCTCGTCCGTGTTAATAGACCGACACTAACTACATTGATCCCAGTGTTGAGCCGAGCTATGAGGCTAATTCTTTTGACACAACCTATCATAAAAATTATAATAATAAAGCGAAGCAAAAAAACATAGGTGGCTAGGTGGTCGTGTGGTGCCTAGATTATTTGCCCTTTAAAGGTATGAGCCGTACTTGACCGAATATGTTTCATCATTAGTTAACCATATGTGATTGTCTTTGACCAAGTGGAACGCTAGGTACTCCGGGTATATTGCCGCGCTTGCCGTTATTTACTTGTCACGCAACAAAACGATGTACCACGCAGCAACCGCAAATGCTGCACGCTCGGTGATCCGTGCCACGTACGCAGTTATATTAAGATGGCAGTTTGCTTTTCAGTTCTTTTATAGTTCTTAGAACAACTAAGAAAGATATAAGTGACTTCCTGGTAATATTTCGCTGGTTGGCATTCTGATAAAAAAGAAGAAAATCAGCAGTTCAACCTAGAACTTGCTAAAATTGTTCGAAATTGGCACTAATCCAAGCACCAGCCAGTACACACTGCGCCGTCAGCACGCTGCAATAATAGGGAAAGCACTGGTTGCCAGACCGATCCTCCTCACCGGATGGAGCGGTATATTATTTAGGTCCTATTCATACAGATGATTCGAGGAACACTTAAGAAGCACAGATTATATAAACGTTCCACTTAATGACCACTGGAATCTGTTGCTGGATTATTTCATGTCTCACTAATTGTTTGCAAAGCAAACTGAAGCCGAAGCTATCACCTTTCCTTTGTCATCCTTTCCCCCCGCTCACATGCCCGCACGAATACTCCGTAATTGTTATGAGACGCCGTATTTTGAATTCTCAATGCTTC
>NW_023608279.1:0-27335 GCF_013339725.1 Rhipicephalus microplus | reverse complement strand
TTGTTAACGCGGCCTTTAATCAAAGGAGTTTCCCGCAGCTGTGTGTTCTGTGGCGGAGTACTAGACGTTCAAAGCCTATTTTCAAATGCTGCTCCATCCTCCTTGTGGGCAATGAATCACTTTATTTTCTCTTTATATAGAGGGCTTCAGGAACATTCAGAAGGAAGTCATAAGTATGAGTCGGTAGCATATAACTATAACACCCTGAAAAGTCTCAAAACATACTACGCACAAAAAATGCCACCGACACAAAGTTTCAAACGTGGTAAAAAACCATGACAAAAAAAACAATTCATGTCGTGAAATAGCATATCACAAGTATGTATGCGCACAGTCATGATGCAAAAAGAAGCTAAAAAATTGTGCCAATGTCACGGTGCTGTGAATAACTTTGATGTAGGCAAATATTTACGTATTCAAATTAGTCGCTGTGGTGGTTTCATAACAGCTTTTATTGAAAAAGCAATAAATCAAATAAAAACTATAAGGTGGAAGACAACAATGTATCTAAGAACTGGAGCTATTACCAAGGCTTAGTAAATAGTAAGTTTCATTCCCTACCTCAATGTTTCGTATATACTATTATATGAGCTTCTCAGATGATAAGGCGTTCTGACCGGTACAGATATTTTTCTGTTTATATAGCATCACTACAACCACAAGAACACGAAAATTATGCATGTTTAACTCGCCGTGAGTATACGAAAAAAATCACACCGAGCCACGTATATTGGACACCCAGTTTTATTGGTTGTAAATTTAAAGATGGTGAGTTCACGGTGCCGTTTCAATCAAGCCTTACCTCTCAATTACTTCTATTATTTTTACCCTGTTATTCCGTGTAATCGTTCCTAAACTAGCACTCTGACAGCAATAAAAATTTACGATGTTTAAAACTGCCGAAAGCAAGCATTTCCGCTCGTTATACAGAGCTACTCGTATACCTTGAATGGTCATCGCTAACTATTCAACAGTTTTATATATTACATAATTAAAGATTGCCTAATTCCGCTTCGCAGCACCAAATTAGTTCCACAGATGTCTGCAAGGACAAGTCCATTGAACCTCGATTCATGGTCGTCAACTTCAAGTTCCCTCACGCAGCATTGATATAGCGCAAAAACGAATACAAATGCATTACGTGTCATTTCGCTATTGGAAAGAACATGCATATTAACTAACAGCTATATGTGACAATTTCGCAACTGCACAGCAAGCTCTGACAAACACTGGGCCTTGCTGTCCTGTATTTAGGACACAACGATTGTCTATTTCTCGGGGCGGGTGTTATTGTTAGCGAAAACTCACTTTTGAAGTAATAAGTTAATAATATGTTAGAAACATATGAAATAAAATTATGACAGCTACCGATATAACAGTTAATGCATAAGACAAAACCAAATATGCGATCGCGCCTGGTGTCGTCAGTCAGTCAGTCAGTCAGTCAGTCAGTCAAAGAACTTTATTTGGTCCTGAGAAGACGAGAATGCCCCGTCAGGGGGTACCGTCTGGGGGCCCCGCCCACGATGGCACCGGGAGGTTAAAGCTCTCGGTGACTTCGCGGGCTCTTTGGACAGCCCTTAGCTGCTGGTCCTTTGCGGAGCTGATGATAAGCTGGAGCCAGTCTTCCTCAGTGGAGGGAGACCCTGAGCCCCCGTGCAAATCATGACACTGCCACAGCATGTGCTGGAGGGTGCACCTCGGATGACTACAGCGCGGACAGCGTGGGTCTAATCCGTCTACGAAATTTGACCAACTAAACGGACATGGATACGTGTTTGCTTGTAACAATCGCAGGGGATTGTGTGGTCTGTTTAGATGCGGGTGTGGAAGTGGAAACTTCCAACGCCCTAGCTAATAGTGCTTACAGACCTCGTTAAAAGTAAGAAGAGGGCCCCTTTGCCACTGCCCTCCCTCAGCCTCCGAGTGCCCACTTCCGGCGCGGTGTGTGAGACTTCGCGCCTGGGAGTGTGCAAGTTCGTTGGCGTTTGGGATGGTTTCGTGAGCATCACTGCCCACATGACAGGGAACCAATTATATGCTTTTTGCCTGTCCGAGATGCAGCAGAGAGAACGCGCGCGGCTTCTTTGCACACCGAGCCTTTCATAATGATGGCGGCTTGCGAGTCCGTGTAAATAGTAGAACGGTTCGTTGTGGCTATGGCGATGGCCATTGCCACCTGTTTGGCTTTGTCAGCATCCAAATTTTTGAGCGTAAGTGATGTCAGCAGCTCTCCCGTAACGACGTAGCTGCTGAAACAAAGTGATTGGAAGCTGCGTATTGCGCTGCGTCAACGAAGGCGACATTGTCCTCAATCGTAGTCGCTGTTTGAAGAAGGGCTCTGGCCCTTGCTTTGCGTCTGCCGCAGTTGTATTGGGGGTGCATGTTTCTAGTTACCTGAGATACTGTATACATTTCCCTGACTTTGATAGAGAGCGCGCACTCCCTCCGACTGGCAATG
Source organism: Rhipicephalus microplus (assembly GCF_013339725.1). Classification (NCBI taxonomy): domain Eukaryota; kingdom Metazoa; phylum Arthropoda; class Arachnida; order Ixodida; family Ixodidae; genus Rhipicephalus; species Rhipicephalus microplus. Next base: position 24,874 of record NW_023608279.1, on the reverse strand, counting down.
GTATCGTGTTGAGAAACGGAGCACAGAAAACACTTGATTTTTCAAACTGTGGCATTCAAGCGACAGTGTTTCGTAGAATAGGATATTTGATATGATATTTTATGCATCAAACATACACCTAATTATACACGCCTTGTGAGATATTATGCGACACAGGCACAATATACCCAAGGTGTATTCAATATACAATCTAACGTACACCTGTCCTGGATACCGCTCAGCATGCACTGGTGCCTAGAAACGCCAACGCTTCGGAACTTCTTCGGAAAATCTTTCAATTCGGATTTCTAGAACAGCCACGAGTGCATATCCCGTGCAATGAAATTGATACAAATGATACAAAGGCAGCGAAAAAAAGCATGAAGAGTATTGTGCGGAGCATACTGTGCGGAGCTGATTTGGCTTCGCCCAAAAGAGCGTTTTACCAGAGGACTGCGCGTGCCGCACCACTTCTGGTCGAACATTTTTAGATTTTATTAAACTGTTCTGACGAGACTGCACGAATTACTCGAGTAGTCCTGCAGTTTAATATGTCGCTAACATAACCCGCAAAAGTTACAAAGGGTTGAATATTTACGATTCACTTATAAAAGATGACCCATTCCTATGATGGTTGTCAGCGACGACCGATGGTTGCGCACCCGCTATCAATGTACCACACATAGTTGTTCAACCCTGAGTTCTTTCTTCTTGGGAAAGTTAGGACAACGTTTTGTAGCTACTGTCAAGAGTGCCGCCTTTTTCGTAGCCAATACAACAGATATTTAGTGAGAAGAACAGAATTTTGTAGGAAGTGCCATTTGTAAATACTTTATAAGTCCCCGCGTAAATCCGGTACACATGCAAAGTCCTGACAAAGAAGACGCTAAGGAAAATCGCGGATTGTAGCCACAAAGAACAATACCTACCTCCAAAATACCGACTAGTGCCTGACTAAGCAAAGATATCAAGACAAGGACAGACCAGCGAGGCGATGGTCACTGTGCCTCCTAGAACAGCCGCTTTCGTTCAGGGAGCCGTAGACTTTACTCACACCACCATGTTCACATGCGGAAGCCTGGTTCAGATAATACGACTGGATAGCCCTATGAAAATTCTGGGACTACAACGGGAAGCTTCACTGCGTCTGTTTTGCGCTTTATTATGCCGTCACAACCTCTTTATGAACACAGAGGCCATTCTGACTAGTTGAGATCTATTTTCGCACAGCACCACTAGCTTAGTTCGTATAGATTACAGAAAGCTTTTGGGAGGTGTGGACAACTCTAGAAGTGGACGTTAGGGACGTTCACCAATGAAATGGCCCACGCTGAGCCAGCTATACTTTGGGAAAATTTCATTCCACACTTATGATTACACTGCAGCACCAACGGTGAGGAAGGTTTGCTGACTGTTTGTTAGTTTACTCTTGCTTTAAAGAATAACACACAGCTCAACGGGATCACTTGGTGGACGTGTCACCTGTATAGGGCTCATGCTGACCGCGCTATACTTGAGGAAAGATGATTCCACACTTATGCATACACTGAAGCACCACAGTGTTCACGAACTTGCGCAGCCTTCAAACAAAAACGTTTCAAACACTAGCGTACTGCGTGGCACAATACTCTGTAGTAGGAGATGAAAGGTGGAGGAGTGGAAACTTATCCATCGTTGGGTAGAAAAATTCACTGTGAACTTTAACACCTTTTTCGGCAACTGCAGGAGCGAGACGGTCAGTGTTTTCATAGGAGACGAGCTGCGTAGGCTGCTTTTTGAATAGCAACAAGTGCAAGACTGACATTGACATTGTCCGCGGGGTAGTTCGCGATACGCCCCGCCTGCGGTGATCTAGTGGCCAAAGGTCTCGGCTGCTGACCCGCAGGTCGCGTAGTCGAATCCCGGCGGCGGCGGCTGCATTACGATGGAGGCGGAAATGTTGTAGGCCCATGTGCTCAGATTTCGGTGCACGTTAAAGAACGCCAAGTGGTAAAATGTTCCGGAGCCCTTCACTACGGCGTCTCTCAAAATCATATGGTGCTTTTTGGGATGTTAAACCCCACATATCAATCGATAAATTCGCGATACTCATGACTTGGCTGAACCACGCCATCATCAGCTCAAAACAACGACCTACACCAGTGCATTCTCTTTTATATGCGAATAACAGAACGTTTCTGCGTTAGCGAGGTGGCTTGCGTTCACTCTAGTATAAGGTCGAAAACTTGTGTCATGTGCGGAATCTGGTCAGAATAGTCTAATACAATTAAGCTTGCAACTTTAAACTTCCAGACGGTCCCCATGCACTGCGGCGCGGGACTCGTCATACATCGAGCGCAGGTTACGTAGGTTGGCGTTACGGCGGCAAAACGGCGCATAGCATGACAACCTGCGCACTACTTAGTCCGGAAAACTCTTTATCGTCTTGTTCTTCGAGCGCCTTAATATTGATATTGTCACAAATGGGTGACAGCAGCCAAAAAACAGAAGACTGGGAAGCTAGTAATAATAGACGGGAACACGTTTATTGGGCAAACTTGAGCCACTAGGAGAAACTGTACACTACGGCGTCGGGGGCGGCCAACAAGTGCTGGGCGGCCGTCGGAGGTAGGAAAACAAAAAAAGACATCGTCGGCCATACAAGGTCCGCCCCCCGATGCGTTTGCATACGCTGGACAGTGGTCATGCCGGATAAATTGCTCCACGTCCCGTATCACAAAAAGATAAGGCTGTGGGCTGACATGCACCGAAAAGACATGCAAATGCTTGTTGGTGATATTAGGTGCGGATATGCGTTCTCGTATTTTGTCATCTCATGGCTTAATGCTCGCAATACTATTTATTAAAACAAAAACGAAAAGAAGCGAGCAATAGAGACCAGACAAAAAGAAAAAAAAAAGGAACTAAGAAGGTTGCCATGCTCCGCACTCCTTCAAATTTCGGGATAATTAGTTCAAGTGGTTTTTTTTGCCAGCTAAGTTGGATCATTTGAAAATAAGGAAACAAGCATACGTGATAGCAAATCATATTTGCTATATCAGGCTCCGTTGATACGCTTACGGTAAATCGGATACCCAGATTATGCCTATTCTTCTAAGCTCCAGGGCATTTTTCTTTGCTTTGCGCGTGTAAGTAATACATCCAGACGGCTTGTTGGCGAGGTAAGGAAGCTCTGTATTTGAAAATTATTTTTTAAAAGGGGATTTTATTCAAAGGTGTTTCCCGCAGCTGTGTGGTTAAGTGGCGGAGTACTAGACGTTCAAAGCCTATTTTCAAATGCTGCTAAATCCTTCTTGTGGGCAATTAATAACTTTATTTTCTGAGTATGTAGAGGCCTCCTCTTACATTCAGAAGGAAGTCATAAGTATGAGTGCGTAACATACAATTTTAAGGGACTGAAAAAATTCTCAAAACATACTACGCACGAAAAACGAGGCAGACACGAAGTTTCAAGCGTGGTAAAAAACCACGATAAAAAACAGTTGATGTCGTGAAATGCCATATCACAAGTATGTATGCGTACAGCCATGATGCAAAAAGAAGCTAAAAATTGTGCCAATGTCACGGTGCAGTAAAGAACTTTGATGTAAGCGAATATTTACGTGCTCAAATCAGTCGATGTGGTGGTTTCATAACAGCTTTCACTGAAAAAGTAATAAATAAAATAAAAACTATAAGGTGGAAGGACAACATTGTATCTAAAAACTGGAGCTATTACCAAGGCTTAGTAAAAAGTAAGTTTCATTCTACTACCTCAATGTTTTCTAATACTATTATATGAGCTTCTCAGATGATAAGGTGTTCTGATCGATAGAGATATTTTTCTGTTGATATAGAATCACTACAACCACAAGAACACGAAAATTATGTATGTTTAACTCGCCGTCAGTATACGAAAAAAATCACACCAAGGCACGTATATCGGACACCCAGTTAGATTGGTTGTAAATTTGAATATGGCGAGTTTGCGGTGACGTTTCGACCAAGCCTAACTTTTAAATTACTTCTAATATTTTTACCCTGTTATCCCGTGTAATCGTTCCTAAACTAGCACCCAGACACCACCCAATATATTTATAATGTTTAATACTTTCAAATGCAAGTTTTTTTGCTCGTTATACACAGCTACTCGTATCACTTTAATGGCAATCGCTAACTATTCAAAACTTTTGACATCTTAATTAACAAAAGTTTGCCTAGCCGAGAGCGTCTCGTGCTTGAAGCGGGTTTTATCCGCATTCCGCTTTCTGTGGGCGGTAATCCAGCCGTTGGACTCGGCTTCCTCTCTGGAGATTTGCTCTCCTTCTACCATAGCCTCATGAGGCATGGCCTCCTCGGGGGTCGGCCGAACAAGTGGCCACGCGTTCCGCCTTTCCGCGCTGCGGCGCCCGATGCCGTGTATTAACACAAATAGGCCTAACCCTTGTCGGAGAAAGGACCCACAAAAAAGGTTCCAGTGGACCTACCGTGATTAATGGGGTATCCAGGTGTTCTTCGAAACTTAACGGAGTTGCTGCAGTAGAAATCTCGGAGGGAAAGCATATCAGACTCATTTGAACAACGTCAGTTGGCGGAGCCGATGCAGACGCGTCCACAAGCCACTTAACCACCTAGTGTCCCGGCTGGTGTCGTCTTTTTCACCTTATGACGTCTTGCTTTCTTTCCGCTTTGCTGAGAACTTGGGAAAATGTTGACAAATAGCTATTTCCTGTGTTTCAGCCCATGTATTATTTAGATAGCGTAGAGAGCTCGTTTTGGTGAAATTCCGGCCTCAGCATCGGCGTCCGTCGTCGTGAATAAAAAAATTATCAATTCATGCGACATTAAAAATTGAGAACAATGGAAAGAGAATAAACGATCAATCATCCTGGGTTCGAGTGGGGACCTAACCCGGGTAGTTTGCCTGGCAAGCGGATGTTTTAGCACACGGGTGCGCAACTGCTTGAGATTACAATGAAAAGAACTTCTATTGATTACAAAAATTGCGAAAAGCAGTTTCATGATTTACATTCACAGGCGTTTCTATATACATACTTCACAAAAATACATGAAATTTGCAGTATATAGCCTCGTACAAGCACTCATTGCCAGCCTTCGTCGAAACATGTGATAATCCAAGGCTATCGCGATTTTAAAACCCTCACCCACTACAAAAACACACACATGCTACTGCACCTATTTTGTTAGGACCACATATAGACTTACCGCTTAGTGCGTAGCACTGCTTAGTAAATAGGAAGCTTGAAATGTTTCATGCGCTAAGTGTTCAATGTACGTGCTAGGAACAGGTTATCCTTGTCCCGTTCCACTCCTAAGGCAAAGATTCATGGCGCAAAGATTTATAGAATTACTGAGAACCTCTTTTCATTTCTTAGCAAGTTCTGTCAGAATTGGCAACAACTTTCTTCGTGCCCTTTTAAGACACCAGGATCGAAAAGCTTAACTGTTCAACGGCTAAAAAATCGGTCCCTGTCGTAGGAACACATACAGAATATTGAAGCGTTGTTATGGTGCCTCAGATATGCGCGATAATTGCTTTCTAATTGACAATCGCCCAAGTATGAACGCTGAACCTTGAGCAACGTTGGTGGGCGCTGCGGATTGGGTCAGCCATTTGGGAAATGTGCTGGTGCCGTTTAATGTGCCTGGTACCGTTAAGCGCTGACAAACAGAAAAATGAGCATACATACCAACAGACAGTTAGACAGACAGACAGACAAACCAAATATTTTCCGTTGAAGGTGCAATAGAAAGACTAATGTCGTTAACATTGCTTGAACTCTACCACTCACCCCTGTTCCATCATTAATGTAGGCAACAACGAACCCATGACGAAAGGTTGCGACGTGACGGCGGAAAGCCGGAGATACCGAGCACGTACAACGACAGAATGGGAAGTAACAGGGAAGGTTACGGTTGCTGCAATAATACCCCTTAGGGACGAAATAGCTACGTGAACGACTACGTGACCGAAGATCTGTGAGTTTTGCAAGCGCTCGTTTTCAGAGCGATTTTCTGTCTCTGGAGTATAGTAGAGCTCGTCGCGCCTATGTTTGTCTGTGTTTCAACCCGCACCACTCTGCGCTGAAAATCAACGCTGAAACGAGCGAACAAACCATATTTTAAGTCTGGCAACGTCCTCGAAGCAAGCTTGAAACAACCCGTATCAGCCAGAAGAGGCCGAGAATCAACCTATAGAGGAAACCGGAATAGTCTTCCGAATATGCAGTTTCACTGTATTACACTCTAAAAAGTTTTATGGAGTCACTGCGCAGAAATGGCTCTTTGTTCCTCCTAAGGACGAAATGCGGCTGCATTCCTCTTTGTGGAGTAGAGCGCCTGCTTTTGAAGTAACTGCAGGAATGTTTGCCCCGTGTGCAAACGACCCATTGGTGCCTACACAAACCTGTTGCCTTTCAGACGGCGCCGTAGCTTGGTGTGGTGTAGTGATTAGTGTACGCGCATGCTGACTGATTGCTCATGAGTTCGAAACCCGTGTGTTTGCTGTGAATTTTGCGAAACTTATTTCTGAATGTGACGTTTGCGCATCCATTGAACATTAATTAAAATGCCAGCACGCACTTTGAAAGGCTGGTTAACAGCACCAAAACCTGATTTTTCTTTTGCTAGTTGTTTCTACTCTGAGCAACCGCAAGACCGGACTACTCTATCACAGTTACTGCCAAAATGGTGCAATAGGTGTGGCAAGATAGTTACTCCTCTAAAGGAGCACCCGCGATACCCATTTTCCTCCTTTATTTCTCATAATGTAAGGCAAAGGTGAATTAGTGCAACGTTCCCAATTTTGCGCGTGTGTGTCCTTTGCATAAATCGGAAAATTTTACGGAGCCCACTCAGACTCACTCATGCATTATATTTTGCACATTTAAGGCATTCGAACTAACACGAACAGAAAATTTCTTTGGCCTTAACTCACTCAGACACGCACTCACTAAAAATGTTTCCATAAAGAGTAACTCAAGATTATTTCTAAATATTACTCACCAGCGCTCATTCAGAATAACACACACAGCTCGTTCTTAGTCTGACCGAATATAGCCAGTTCACTCAAAAGTGAGTTCACCAACTTATAACTAGAACAACCGACCACAAGGGTATAAAAACCACTCCTTCGCCTGTGAACAGAGTATCGGTGGCCGATAGCTGTTTCCGCCACTTTTTGTGCACACGTATATGTAGCCTGAGCTAAGAATTTTCATGCGCAAGCTGGACCTATAAAGATTGTTTTCTTTACTATTGTTACTCTAGCTTTTTCACCGTCGCTATCACGTCACATCAGGTGCCCCACCGCGGTGGTCTATTGGCTAAGGTACTCCGCTGCAGACTCGCAGGCCTGGCGATCGAATCCCAGAAGCAGCGACTGAATTTTCGATGAAGGCGAAATTGGTGTAGGCCCGTGTGCTGATATTTGGGGGCAAGTGAAAGAAGTCCAGGTGGTTCAAATTTCGGGAGTCATTCACTACGGCGTTTTTTATAATGATATGGTGGTTTTGGGACGTTAAAGTCCACATATTTTTATCAAGAAACAAAAAGTGAAGGAAAAGAACAAATTGACAAATTTAGAGTGATAGCATGTGGTCAAATATATGAACTTGAAATGTTTTCTGAGAACATCTCGTTCAACCACCTAATTAAGATGTATAACCGTGAATGTCGCCTTTATAAATCTGTGAATCATGGTGTGAAGATGAAAAATGAGAATACGGGTTATTTTGCAGTCTGGAGGCAAGAGGATTACGCAGTAGATACCTCAGCTGCTTAGTTAGAGATGTTTCTTCAAATAATAACGTATTTAGCACTCTGCATGTTGCATCATGTGAATCGTTGGCCAGGATGATTTACTACTGCGATGCCTTTCAGCTTCAACTTTTGATAGCGTGCTTGGAAGGACTTTCGAATGCACATATTGAAGTTATAATTTCGAGGGGTGAAATAAACATTCGGTGACAAACCACTCAATAACCCCTTTATTAATAATGAAACCAGTTGTAAGGGTGCTTTCAACAGTCAGTTCGCGATTTCGTAGAGAGTGCATTTAGGGACATGACCACGCTTCTCATTATTGGTATTGCATCGTTATAAAAAAGAAACATGAATGTTGAAGGTGAAAAATGAATGGATTGCGTTGAACAAAACTGCATTCGCTCACGCACGCGGAACACGTTTTTTGTCATTCAGTGATGAATTCTCCTGAATGTTAGAAACGTGTACAGATAGATGTTCGGTAGAGGCACAAGACAGGTTCCGAGGCTATACTTCTCACTCTTGCAGATTTTGTGCCAGGCACTGCTTTCCGAGCAGCCGCTGCCAGTCCCTGTAAAAGAATGAGCCTTTGAGTCATTCAATATAGGATACGGAAACGAAACTTCGGAGCACAAATATGTAACCACGTCAAACGTAAAATAGTGCAGCCTATATAGAGACTACACTGATAATATCTATTGGAAGAGCCTTAAAAAAAGAAAGCTGCGATTCTCAAGTAGGCGAGCTTATGACTACAAGCTGTAAGAAAAATACTTCAAAGCTGGGAGAATGTTTGTTAATGTAGTTGCAAGACACCAATAAGTTGCGATATTTCTTAAGCGACAAACAAGTAATACTGCTTACAATTAGCATAACACTGAGTAACGTGTAAATATTGCCTCAAATATAAAGTGTGGAGCAAATGCTGTTGAAAACTCAGAAGTACCGTAATTTCTATTTGGCTTGCTTTTATCGGAACAGCAGTCAGTAAAGCAGCTGTAAATTTGCAGTGCACACCTCAAGCAGAAAACACGCAAGACAACAGCATACACAGGATGAGATCGGAGTAGAAGCTGTCACAGCTCGGCACTTAGAACGTGCTTTTCTATGAGAAAGAAAGACTCACGAATTGAGCGCTCACGTATATTACAAGTGCGAACAACTGTCACAATTCCTACTTCTTCATGTGTGAACAGTGCCCTTTTTTGTAAACCAGGCCACAACAGCCAGAGCTGTGACATTCGTCCACTACCTAATCACAAGTCTGATGAACGCGGGGCACAGGAGAAACCACAATCAGTTGAGGCGAAAATCTATAGAGCGCGGCCAACGCAAGCCCGTCGGGCCATCTCGCTACTGATAAAGAAAATGCGCTATGGTTCTGACGCTCCGAGTACCCATACGGTGTGTGCAGTATATGAGTAGCTTGCCGTTATCGTCCTTGACAACGTTGGCTCTGTGACATTGTGGTTAGCACCGCTAGCATCGAACCAAGATGTCGCTGGTTTATCGCCACATTACACAATCTTCCCTTCTCGTTTTTTTTTTCGAAACCTGTTACTATATATTTTGCAACGTCATATCCATGACGCAAATACGTTAGTGGAACCGTGGCGGACCCCTGCATAGAAAGATTTGCTGTAAAAATTACGTTCTGCAGGCGTACTGTCGGTTCAACGCCAATTGTGGAAGCAGTGCTGGCTGTCGTACTTTGTGACCAGGCAAGTAACATAGCAAAACTACTCCTATGAACATACACCGATTTGACGCTAATGATGCTTCAGTGCTGTCTCCGCCTTTAATAGCAGTCTAATACAGACTACGTTTTTATTCTTATGATTTAGCGAGCAATTATCACGCATTGCTTTTCACTGGCGAAAAAAGTTCTGGAAAGTTTCATGGGATTTTATTTAGATAAACCCACAACGTGCACAGAACTGCTACACCAACAAAAACACGTGAAACCACCTCGTACCACTTGACTCAAAGCACCTCCCCCGCAAAAAAAGTGCAGCATCGACATTCACTCGCCAGTATCTTTGCGTAAAACTTATTTCCACAAGGCATGTAATCTACCAAATTTCTTGCAAAGCAGTCACAAGAACTACGTGGCATTGTGACGAAATACATCGCTGCCACGCAGAATGCAGAACTTTGTTTGCTACTGAGACCCAGATATTTGTTCTGGGATTCGTCACATCAACAATGCCGACGCGTGATTTTCTCAACGCTCTTGTTTTACCATTGCCTCTTCTCACTGTTCCTGAGTAGATATAATCTGTTAATCTCCTGTCCTGCATCCCCGCATAATACGCCCTATATGGTATACGTGTATCTGCCGCGCGCAACTGGAGAAAAACATCTCATCACATAAACAACAGGATTTTTTATCCAATTTATACAATTACAAAACTTCATACTCTTAATACCTTCATGCCCTCTTGCGCTAATAGATAGATAGATAGATAGATAGATAGATAGATAGATAGATAGATAGATAGATAGATAGATAGATAGATAGATAGATAGATAGATAGATAGATAGATAGATAGATAGATAGATAGATAGATAGATAGATAGATAGATAGATAGATAGATAGATAGATAGATAGATAGATAGATAGATAGATAGATAGATAGATAGATAGATAGATAGATAGATAGATAGATAGATAGATAGATAGATAGATAGAAACCTTCATTGCATCTGTCGTTCTCTCAAAACTGCTTGACTCTTAAAACTACGAAAACACGCCGCGAACTCACTTGTCACATAAAAAAACGTGTTTGATATTGCTTCATTCGCAGGCAACATTTCATTGTTGTACGGTAACAGTAACTATGAAGTATTCCAGGACACGTGCAGTCATAAAATATTTCTGAACGACGCATGTCAAATAACCTACGCAAAGCTAAGTTTCTGAAACTACGGTTGATAAATCTCTACTCATGAGACAAATATATGCTACTTGTCATTCTCCTAAGCCCTTGTACCCGCTTGTCATATTCGCCACATCCTCTGCAGGCCACCTTTATTGGTTAGAACTTTCAATGTACTGCTTTAATTATCTGATAGCAAGACACCGGCCTGTTAACGTCAACATTCCTTGACAGCTGACACGTAGGTACAATCTCGCACGTGTGACCTTACTTCCTGTCGAAAGAGGTATTTAAATGCCCACAGTAAACTTGCTTTCATTATCCGAACCATCGCTCTGTAAGGACCACATTGACGACTTTGTTCCACAAAGGTAACTTTTTTTTTACTTCCATTCCCATGGTGAAACTTACTGTAGTTACAATCATACGAGAAAAAAATTTACGACTCCTAAGTCTTTTCCGCGGTAGATATTGTACCCATTAAAGCAACATTTTCATGTATGTGACCCTGAAGGTGCTTCAATCACTTTGTTTCCAGAGATTTCACGTAGAAGTCTGCGAAAATCGGGGTCAGTACGCTTTAATATAACAAAGCCATAGTGACGAAGTTGACAAAGTTCATGTAATCAAATAACCGCCATACCGTGCGCTATGTATTTCAATGTTCGTACAATGGAGTGACACCTTCAATACGGCTGTATTTATTTCGGACGCTTTGGTACTTGCCATAATAAGCTTAGCCGTTTTCAATATTGTCAGTTATACAGACAACTCTCTTTGTAATATTCGGCGAGACCACCCGAAGAAAACAAGCATTGTCCATAAAATAATGATTCCTTAAGGTAATGTCCTTGTCACAACCTGCTTTATCAGCGTGCTAGTGATTTTCAATATTGAGGCTTCCATGAAGTGAGATTGGATGATTTGAACTCTTTGTGATGTGCTTGATGTGTCCAAATAGGCCGGCGCCTCTCTTTGTTTATGCAGGACCAACGCTACGATACTTTTAGGATGAAGTTTACCCCGGCGATCTTGATTGTAGCCCTGGCAGCAGGTACGTGTAACCATCTGATCTGCTTCAGAGAAAACGTGCTGCACATCACTCCTCAAATAAAACTCGTGCAAGCTGCGTAGAATTATGAAAAGTGTGGTTTTTTTACTTCAGTGGTAGCCCCTAAATATTCCTAAATAGCCTTTCGTTCAAGCTACTCAATTAGGTTTTAGCAGAAAACGGCTACAATGAATCATTCCCCGAAGTTTCTATTCCATTCTGGAATACCAAGGAACATTCCGGGCGAAGAAAGCATAGACAAGTATTCTTCCCAGCTATCATGTTAGCGTTTGTTACAAAAACTGTAAGGTTGTCTTCAACATCAGAAATATTTCTCGATTATTTTACAAAGGAGTGGCCCTGTTGATTAGTTGGCCACAAGAAGACAACCATTAAGGTTGGCAGGAAGGTGCTGTGAGCTGTGTGTCTTATTATAATTGCCTAATAGAAGATAGATATTATCAAGCTTTCTCCAGCAATTAAATAAAAATTTGGATAGCTACGGCGGGGGGGGGGGGGGGTTGTTTCACTGATGGTCGGCACTTTTTTTTTCGTCGTCATTGTCACTTGTATTATGCACCTTCTTGTCGCTGTAATACCTGTCATGTTCCATCTGGGATGCCTGCAGCACTCCTGGCAGCCGTCATTGCTGCTGAAGAGATAACAGCAAGTGGAGCAGGTGGTGAGCATAAAATCTTTTTTTTTTTGCGTGTAACGAACGTAGTGTTATTATTAGATAATCCTGGTACGAAAAGCGAGCGATCCTCCTTGGACCTTTATAAACTACCTTCCTTTTTTACGCAGTCCTTAGTGCTTTTAAATAAAATGTTTTGCCTTTGATGAGTTACAAAGCTACGTTTGAATTACCAACATCTTAGTAGTATACATATGGGAATTATTATGAAAAATGTTTTCCTACTATTCTCATCAGCCAAAGTGTCACAGCCACACTATAACTAGTTCGCAAACTGTGTACACTGATTTCAAAATGACTGTTGGATAGTTATAAAATCGGGACATGTCAACCTGTTTCTCGTACCGCTGCATCATTTATTTACTTCTGAAGAGCTTGGAATGAATAACGTTGCTCGTCCTACCTTCAATTTGTGTCAATATGGTACGTTCAAAGCGTCTAAACTTTTACGCCCTGAAGTTTCCCTTTATCGTACTGTATTTAACGCCCTTAAAACTCTACTCATATTTTTTGTAGGAACTGGAAGTGGATGCCCGGACACCACAGCATGCACCAAAAGCTGCAAGAAACAGGGCTTCAGCGTTGGAATATGCCTTGAGCCACTACTTACCGTCTGTGCGTGCTTGTAATACTGAGCCGATCAGATAATTGAGTGGCAATAAATGTTTACCGCGTTCATGATGTACTGCAGTATTGTTAATTGTTCGTGCTTTTATTTTGGAGAACGCCCTAGGTAGCATTACGATTAATCTTCCGTTGTCACCAGCTGAGATTTTCCTGGGGTGGCTAGATTTCTTGAAGCGAAACCAAATACTTGCTCTGGGGCATTTTGACCAGTGCGCTGAGTAACACAAGAGAGTTTACAGCCGAAGGGTTTTCCTTGATCAATTTTACTCCTTAACTATACGGGAGGCAGCCAAGTTTCTTTTCACTCACTCTTAACCTTTACCCTTTCCGTTGATGACGACTTGCAAAGAAAGTACAGGCCTTTCACCTGCGCGGTGTGTGGTGGCTTTCGAAATAGAGCCCTCGTTTTGTGGGATGGTCCGTTGGGTATTGCATACTCGGACATGAGCCTCGGACAAATATATACCAGTGAAATAGCTGTAACCCTAGAGGACTGACTAGCGGACCATGACCTATAAATATTGGTGGCAGTACTCGATATATCAATTTCCTGAGCCACGTTATGGCTAGTCGTTCCGTTTTTAGGTGGACACTAAGTGGGATTCGTTTTATTTTAGTGTCGCAAGATAGAAATTTTAAATGGGTTATTAAGAAAGACAATGACACTGTCTTAGTTTTCATCCAATGGATTTGAGGCAATGGTATCGTGTTGAGAAACGGAGCACAGAAAACACTTGATTTTTCAAACTGTGGCATTCAAGCGACAGTGTTTCGTAGAATAGGATATTTGATATGATATTTTATGCATCAAACATACACCTAATTATACACGCCTTGTGAGATATTATGCGACACAGGCACAATACACCTAAGAGTTAGTCAAGATACAATCTAAGGTACATCTGTCCTGGATACCGCTCAGCATGCACTGGTGCCTAGAAACGCCAACGCTTCGGAACTTCTTCGGAAAATCTTTCAATTCGGATTTCTAGAACAGCCACGAGTGCATATCCCGTGCAATGAAATTGATACAAATGATACAAAGGCAGCGAAAAAAAGCATGAAGAGTATTGTGCGGAGCATACTGTGCGGAGCTGATTTGGCTTCGCCCAAAAGAGCGTTTTACCAGAGGACTGCGCGTGCCGCACCACTTCTGGTCGAACATTTTTAGATTTTATTAAACTGTTCTGACGAGACTGCACGAATTACTCGAGTAGTCCTGCAGTTTAATATGTCGCTAACATAACCCGCAAAAGTTACAAAGGGTTGAATATTTACGATTCACTTATAAAAGATGACCCATTCCTATGATGGTTGTCAGCGACGACCGATGGTTGCGCACCCCGCTATCGATGTACCACACATAGTTGTTCAACCCTGAGTTCTTTCTTCTTGGGAAAGTTAGGACAACGTTTTGTAGCTACTGTCGAGAGTGCCGCCTTTTTTGTAGCCAATACAACAGATATTTAGTGAGAAGAAGAGAATTCTGTAGGAAGTGCCACTTGTAAATACTTTATAAGTCCCCGCGTAAGTCCGGTACATGTGCAAAGTCCTGACAAAGAAGACACAAAGGAAAATCACGGATTGTAGCCACAAAGAGAAATACCTACCTCTAAAATACCGACTAGTACCTGACTGAGCAAAGATATCAAGACAAGGACAGACCAGCGAGGCGATGGTCACTGTGCCTCCTAGATAAGCCGCTTTCGTACAGGGAGCCGTAGACTTTACTCACACCACCATGTTCACATGCGGAAGCCTGGTTCAGATAATACGACTGGATAGCCCTATGAAAATTCTGGGACTACAACGGGAAGCTTCACTGCGTCTGTTTTGCGCTTTATTATGCCGTCACAACCTCTTTATGAACACAGAGGCCATTCTGACTAGTTGAGATCTATTTTCGCACAGCACCACTAGCATAGTTCGTGTAGATTACAGAAAGCTTTTTGGGAGGTGTGGACAACTCTAGAAGTGGACGTTAGGGACGTTCACCAATGAAATGGCCCACGCTGAGCCAGCTATAATTTGGGAAAATTTGATTCCACACTTATGATTACACTGCAGCACCAACGTGTTCAGGAACTTGCGCCGCGCCTTACCAAGATTGTCAATAAACTTGGTTCAGTGATCGCGGCAATAAATATTTCACCGGTAATTACATTGCTGCCTAATACAAATTCTGAACGCCATCTCTTGTTGAGGCAGCATCATCTGTGTAGAAAATGTCGGCTTTCCACAAAATATCGACTACGCCATTATTCATAGTGTGTCATTACTGTCCAAGTGTGTCATTACTGGTCTCTCTCGGGAAAAAGCGATGTATCGGATAACATCCGGAAGGTATTATGATTTGTTGAATGTGGGTGAAACTTAAGACAATGAAGTACTTCAGCTCATCCATCACCCTGCAGTTTGTTGGTATTATTAAGACACAATTTTGCGCGGTGAGGAAGGTGTGCTGACTGTTTGTTAGTTTACTCTTCCTTTAAAGAATAACACACAGCTCAACGGGATTACTTGGTGGACGTGTCACCTGTATAGGGCTCATGCTGACCGCGCTATACTTGAGGAAAGATGATTCCACACTTATGCATACACTGAAGCACCACAGTGTTCACGAACTTGCGCAGCCTTCAACAAAAAAGTTTCAAACACTAGCGTAACTGCGTGGCACAATACTCTGTAGTAGGACTGAAAGGTGGAGGAGTGGGAACTTATTCATCGTTGGGTAGAAAAAAATTCACTGTGAACTTTACACCTTCTTCGGCAACTGCAGGAGCGAGACGGTCAGTGTTGTCATAGGAGATGAGCTGCGTAGGCTGCTTTTTGAATAGCAACAAGTGCAAGCTGACATTGACATTGTCCGCGTGGTAGTTCGCGATACTGCCCCGCCGCGGTGATCTAGTGGCTAAGGTACTCGGCTGCTGACCCGCAGGTCGCGGTATCGAATCCCGGCGGCGGCGGCTGCATTTCCGATGGAGGCGGAAATGTTGTAGGCCCATGTGCTCAGATTTCGGTGCACGTTAAAGAACCTCAAGTGGTAGAATTTTCCGGAGCCCTTCACTACGGCGTCTCTCATAATCATATGGTGCTTTTTGGGATGTTAAACCCCACATATCAATCGATCAATTCGCGATACTCATGACTTGGCTGAACCACGCCATCATCAGCTCGAAACAACGACCTACACCAGTGCATTCTCTTTTATATGCGAATAACAGAACGTTTCTGCGTTAGCGAGGTGGCTAGCGTTCACTCTAGTATAAGCTCGACAACTTGTGTCATGTGCGGAATCTGGTCAGAATAGTCTAATACAATGAACGCTTGCAACTTTAAACTTCCAGAAGGTCCCCATGCACTGCGGCGCGGGACGCGTCATACATCGAGCGCAGGTTACGTAGGTTGGCGTAACGGCGGCAAAACGGCGCATAGCATAACAACCTGCGCCCTACTGAGTCCGGATAACTCTTTATCGTCTTGTTCTTCGAGCGCCTTAATATTGATATTGTCACAAATGGGTGACAGCAGCCAAAAAACAGAAGACTGGGAAGCTAGTAATAATAGACTGGAACACGTTTATTTGGCAAACTAGAGCCACTACGACAAACTGTACACTTCGGCGTCGGGGGCGGCCAACAAGTGCTGGGCGGCCGTCGGAGGTAGGAAAAAAAAAGACATCGTCGGCCATTCGAGATCCGCCCTCCGATCCGTTTGCATACGCTGGACAGTGGTCATGCCGGATAAATCGCTCCACGTCCCGTATCACAAAAAGATAAGGCTGTGGGCTGACATGCACCGAAAAGACATGTAAATGCTTGTTGGTGATATTAGGTGCGGATATGCGCTCTCGTATTTTGTCATCACATGGCTTAATGCTCGCAATACCATGTATCAAAACAAAAAGACGAAAGGAAGCGACTAATAGAGACCAGATAGAAAGAAAAAAAAACAGGAACTAAGAAGGTTGCCCAGCTCCACACTCCTTCAAATTCGGGATAATTAGTTCAAGTGTCTTTTTTGTGAGCTAAGTTGGATCATTCGAAAATAAACAAAACAAGCATACGTGATAACAAATCATTTTTGCTATATCGGGCTCCGTTGATACGCTTATGGTAAATCGGATACCCAGAATATGCCTATTCTTCTAAGCTCCAGGGCATTTTTCTTTGCTTTGCGCGTGTAAGCAATACATCCAGACGGCTTATTGGCGAGGTAAGGAAGCGTTGTATTTGAAAATTATTTTTTATAAGGGGCTATTATTCAAAGGAGTTTCCCGCAGCTGTGTGGTTCTGGGGCAGAGTAATAGACGTTCAAAGCTTATTTTTAAATGCTGCTCAATCCTCCTTGTGGGCAATGAATCAGTTTATTTTCTAATTATGTAGAGGGCTTCCCTTACATTCAGAAGGAAGTCATAAGTATGAGTGCGTAGCATACAATTATAAGGCACTGAAAATTCTCAAAACATACTACGCACGAAAAACGCCGCAGACACAAAGTTTCAAACGTGGTAAAAAACCACGATAAAAAACAGTTCATGTCATGAAATACCATATCGAAAGTACGTATGCGTACAGCCATGATGCAAAAAGAAGCTTAAAAATTGGGCCAATGTCACGGTGCTGTGAAGGACTTTGATGTAAGCGAATATTTACGTACTCAAATCAGTCGATGTGGTGGTTTCATAACAGCTTTCACTGAAAAAGTAATAAATAAAATAAAAACTATAAGGTGGAAGGACAAAATTGTATCTAAAAACTGGAGCCATTACCAAGGCTTAGTAAATAGTAAGTTTCATTCTACTACCTCAATGTTTTCTAATACTATTATATGAGCTTCTCAGATGATAAGGTGTTCTGATCGATAGAGATATTTTTTCTGTTGATATAGAATCACTACAACCACAAGAACACGAAAATTATGTATGTTTAACTCGCCGTCAGTATACGAAAAAAATCACACCAAGGCACGTATATCGGACACCCAGTTAGATTGGTTGTAAATTTGAATATGGCGAGTTTGCGGTGACGTTTCGACCAAGCCTAACTTTTAAATTACTTCTAATATTTTTTACCCTGTTATCCCGTGTAATCGTTCCTAAACTAGCACCCAGACACCACCCAATATATTTATAATGTTTAATACTTTCAAATGCAAGTTTTTTTGCTCGTTATACACAGCTACTCGTATCACTTTAATGGCAATCGCTAACTATTCAAAACTTTTGACATCTTAATTAACAAAAGATTGCCTAACTCCGTTTCGCAGCGCCGAAAATAGTTCCAAAGATGTCTGCAAGGACAAGTCCAATAACCTAACTTCATGGTCGTCGACTTCAAGCTCCCTCATGCAGCATTTATATAGTGAAAAAACGAATACAAATGCATTGCGTGCTACTTCGCTATTGGAGAGAACATGCATATTAAGTAACAGCATTATGTGATGATTCCG
The DNA here is from genome assembly GCF_013339725.1 of Rhipicephalus microplus. NCBI lineage: Eukaryota > Metazoa > Arthropoda > Arachnida > Ixodida > Ixodidae > Rhipicephalus > Rhipicephalus microplus. Next base: position 6,427 of record NW_023608279.1, on the reverse strand, counting down.
TAACTGCACTGCGAGCTCTGACAAACTCTGGGCCTTGCTGTTTTGTATTTAGTACAAAAAGATTGTCTATTTCTCTGGGCGGGGTGTTATTGTTAGCGAAAACTTACTTTTAAAGTAATAAGTTAAATATGTTCGAAACATATGACATACAAATGTGACAGCTACCGATATAACAGGTAATGCATAAGATAAAACCAAATATGCGATCGCGGCTGGTGTCGTCTTTTTCAGCTTTCGACGTCTTGCTTTCTTTCCGCTTTGCTGAGAACTTGGGAAAATGTTGACAAATAGCTATGCCCTGAGTTTCAGCCTCTGTATATTTCAGATAGCGTAGAGAGCTCGTTTCGGTGAAATTTTGACTTCAGCGTTGGCGTCCATCGTCGTGAATGAAAAATTATCAATTTATGCAACATGAAAAACTGAGAAAAATAGAAAGAGAATAAACGATCAATCATCAGACAGTTGTTTTAGCACACGGGTGTGCGTCTGCTTGAGAATACAGTGAAAAGATTTCCACTGCTTAGAAATATTGTGAAAGCAGCTATCACGCTTTAAAAATGCACGCGTTCTGTATACTTACTTCGCAATGCAACATAAAATATTGCAGTAATAATGCCTGGTACGAGCACTCATTGCTAGCGTGCGTGAAAACACATGATTACCCAAACGTTATCGTGATTTTAAAAGAGGTCACCCACTACAAAAAAGACGCACACGGTACTGCGCCTATTCAGTTAAGACCACTGAGTGGTGTAAATTCTTAGCGCGTAGCATAGCTTAGTGCATAGCAAATCCGAAAAGGCTTTCTACGCTAGGTATTTTGTGTGCCTGCTAGGATCAGGTTATCGTTGTCACGTTCAACTCCTAAAGGCGAAGCGTCTTCGTCCCAAAGCTTTATAAAATACCTGAGACACCTCGTTCCATTTCTAGTTATATGGGAGAATTGGCCGAGAAATTTCTTCGTGTCCTTCTAGGACAACAGGATCGAAGAGATTACCATGTGAACAGTTACAAAACCAAATCGGTACATGTCGGAGATACCAAAAACTATCATCTTCATAAATGGGTATAAGCCAAAACAATTGCTTAACTATGCCACTCACCCCTGTTCCACTATAAATGAAGGCAACGGTGAGCCCGACACGAAAGGTTGCAACGAGATGGCGGAGAGCAGAAGATACTGAGTACGTAGAATGAAAGAATGGGCAGTAAAGAGAACGGTGACGGCCGTTGCAATAGTACGCCGTAGTGACGGAATACCCACCTGAACGACCACGTGGCCGAAGATCTGGGAGTTTTTAAGCGCTTTTTTTTTCAGAGCGAGTTTGTGTCTCTGGAGCATAGACGAGCTTGTTGTGCCTATGAATGTGTTTAAACCAACACCACTTTGCGCTGAGAATCAACGCTGAAACAAGCAAGCAACCACTAGAAGCAACCTTGAAACAACCTATATCAACCAGAACAGGCCGAGAAGCAATCTATAGAGGCAACCAGAATAGTCTTGAGAATCAGCCAGTTTCGCTGTATTACACTCTGAAAAGTGTTGTGGAGTCACTGCGCAGTCACCCTCGAAAATGGCTCTTTGTTCGTCCTGCAGACGGAATGCGGGCACTCTCCTTCTTGTGGAGTAACCGCAGGAATGTTTGCCCCGTGTGCAAACGACCCATCGGTGCCTACACAACTGTGTTGCCTTTCAGACGGTGCCGTAGCGTGGTGTGGTGTAGTGGTTAGTGTACACGCGTGCTGTCCGTTTGGTCATGAGTTCGAATCCCGTGTGTTCGCCTCAAGTTTTTGAACTTTATATCTGAATGTGACGCGTGCGCACCCATGAGCATCTAATAAAATGCCAGCACGCACTTCGAAAGGCTGGTTAAGCCAACCAATACCTGAAGGTTCTTTTGCTATAACTGCTGCTTTTTTTAGCAATCGCAAGAGCGGGGTTGCTCTATCTCAGTTACTCCCAGAATGGTGCAATGGTGTGGCAAATTAGTAACTCCTCTAACGAAGCACCCTCAATGCCTATTTTCTTCCTTTACTTCTTAAAATGTAAGGCTAGCGTGAATTGTTGCAACCTTCCCGATTTCGCGTGTGTGTGTCCTTCGCATAAATTGGAAAACCTTTCGGAGCTCGCTCAGGCTCACTCATGAATTATATTTTGCAAACTGAAGTTATTCGGACAGACACGCACCGAAAATTTATTTGGCTGAACTCACTCAGACTCGCACTCTCGAAAATGTTGCCATCCAGTGTTACTCAAATTGATTTCAAACTATTACTCAGCGGCGCTTCCTCAGAATCACACGCACAGCTCGTTCTGAGTCTGAGCGAGTCAGAGTGAGTCGACTCAAGAGTGAGTTCACCAACCTATGACTAGAACGCTCGATCACAAAGGTATGAGAAAGCCACTCTTTCGCCGGTGAACAGAGTATCGGTGGCCGATAGCTGCTTCCGCCAATTTTCGTGCACACGTATATGTAGCTAGAGCTGAGAATTTCCATGCGTAAGCTATACCCATAAAGATTGTCTTTTTTAGTATTGTAACTCTAGCTTTTTTTACCGTCACTATCCTATCACATCTGGTGCCCCATCGCGGTGGTCTAGTGGCTAACGTACTCGGCTGCAGACTCGCAGGTCTAGCGATCGAATCCCGGAAGCGGCGACTGCATTTTCGATGAAGGCGAAATTGGTGTAGGCCCGTGTGCTGATATTTGGGTACAAGTGAAAGAAGCCTAGGTGATCGCAATTTCGGGAGTCATTCACTACGGCGTTTTTTATAATGATATGGTGGTTTTAGGACGTTAAACTCCACATAATATTATCAAGAAATGAAGTGAAGGAAAAGAACAAATCGACAAATTTAGAGCGATAGCATGTGATAAGAAATGTATGAACTTGAAATGTTTTCTGAGAACATCTCGTTCAACCACCTAATTAAGTTGTATAACCGTGAATGTCGCCTTTGTAAATCTGTGAATCATGGTGCCAAAATGAAAAATTAGAATACGGGTTATTTTGCAGTCTGGAGGCAAGAGGATTACGCAGTAGATACCTCAGCTGCTTAGTTCGAGATGTTTCTGCAAATAATAACGTATTTAGCACTCTGCATGTTGTATCATGTGAATCGTCGGCCAGGATGATTTACTACTGCGATGCCTTTCAGCTTCAACTTTTGATAGCGTGTTTGGAAGGACTTTGGCATGCACATATTCAAGTTTTATATGCGAGGGTGAAATGAAAATCAAACCACTCGATAACCCCTATATTAATAATGAAACCAGTTGTGAGGGTGCTTTCAACAGTTAGTTCGCGATTTCTTAGTCAGTTCGCATTTATGGACATGACCACGCTTCGGGTTATATGTATTGCATCGTTATAAAAAGGAAACATGAATGTGAAGGTGAAAAAACGAGTGAATTGCGTTGAACGAAACTGCATTCGCTCACGCGTAGGGTACACGTTTCTTGCCATTCAGTGATGACTTCTCTGAATGTTAGAAACATGTACAGATGTTCAGTAGAGGCACAAGACAGATTCCGAGGCTATACTTCTCACTCTTGCAGATTTTGTGCCAGGCACTGCTTTCCGGGCAGCCGCTGCCAATCCCTGTAAAAGAATGAGCCTTTGAGTCATTCAATATAGGATAGGGAAACGAAACTTCGGAGCAGAAATATGTAACCACGTCGAACGTAAAATAGTGCAGCGTATATAGAGACTACACTGATAATATCTGATGAAAGAGCCTTAAAAAACGAAAGCTGCGATTCTCAAGTAGGCGAACTTATGACTACAAGCTGTAAGAAAAATGCTTCAAACCGGGGAGAATGATTGTTAATGTAGTTGCAAGACACCAATAAGTTGCAAAATTTCTTAAGCGACAAACACGTGATACTGCTTACAATTAGCATGACACTGAGTAACGTGTAGATATTGCCTCAAATATAAAGTGTAGAGCAAATTCTGTTGAAAACTCAGAAGTACCGTAACTTCTATTCGGCTTGCTTTTATCGGAACAGCAGTCAGTAAAGCTGCTCTGAACTTGCAGTGCACACCTCAAGCAGAAAACACGCAAGACATCAGCATACACAGGATGAGATCAGAGTTGCAGCTGTCACAGCTCGGCACTTAGAACATGCTTTTCAATGAGAAAGAAAGACTCACGAAATTAGCGCACACGTATAATACAACTGTCACATTTCCTACTTCGTCATGTGTGAGCAGCGCCCTTCTTTCGTAAACCAGGCCACAACAGCGAGAGCTGTGACATTCGTCCACTCCCTAATTACAAGTCCGATGAACGCGGGGCACAGGAGAAACCACAATCAGTTGAGGCGAAAATCTATAGAGCGCGGCCAACGCAAGCCCGTCGGGCTATCTCGCTACTGATAAAGAAAACGCGCTATGGTTCCGACGCTCCGAGTACCCATACGGTGTGTGCTGTATATGAGTAGCTTGCCGTTATCGTCCTTGACAACGTTGGCTCTGTGGCATTGTGGTTAGCACCGCTAGCATCGAACCAAGATGTCGCTGGTTTACCGCCACGTTACACGATCTTTCCTTCTCGTTTCTTTTTTCGAAACCTGTTAGTATATATTTTGCAACGTTATATCCATGACGCAAATACGTTAGTGGAACCGTTGCGGACCCCGGCATAGAAGGATTTGCTGTAAAAATTACGTTCTGCAGGCGTACTGTCGGTTCAACGCCAATTGTGGAAGCAGTGCTGGCTGTCGTACTTTGTGACCAGGCAAGTAACATTGCAAAACTACCCCTATGAACATACACCGAGTTGACGCTAATTATGCTTCAGTGCTGTCTCCGCCTTTAATAGCAGTCTAATACACACTACGTATTTATTCTTTTGATTTAGAAGCAATAATCACGCGTTGCTATTCTATGGCGAAAAAAGTTCTGAAAAGTTTCATGAGATTTTATTTAGATAAACCCACAACGTGCACAGAACTGCTGCGCCAACAAAAACACGTGAAACAACCGCGTACTGCTTGACTCAAAGCACCTCCCCAGCAAAAAAAAAAGTGCAGCATCGACATTCACTCGCCAGTATTTTTGCGTAAAACTTATTTACACAATGCATGTAATCTACAAAATTTCTTGCAAAGCAGTCACAAGAACTACGTGGCATTGTGACGAAATACATCACTGCCACGCAGAATGCACAACTTTGTTTGCTACTGAGACCCTGATATTTGTTCTGAGAGTTGTCGCATCAACAATGCCGACGCCTGATTTTCTCAACGCTCTTGTTTTACCATTGCCTCTTCTCACTGTTCCTGAGTAGATATAATCTGTTAATCTCCTGTCCTGCATCCCCGCATAATACGCCCTTATGGTATACGTGTATTTTCCACGCGGAGCAGGAGAAAAACATCTCATCACATAAACAACAGGATTTTTTATCCAATTTATATAATTACAAAACTTCATACTCTTAATACCTTCATGCCCTCTTGCGCTAATAGATAGATAGATAGATAGATAGATAGATAGATAGATAGATAGATAGATAGATAGATAGATAGATAGATAGATAGATAGATAGATAGTGAGATAGATAGATAGATAGATAGATAGATAGATAGATAGATAGATAGATAGATAGATAGATAGATAGATAGATAGATAGACAGATAGATAGATAGATAGATAGATAGATAGATAGATAGATAGATAGATAGATAGATAGATAGATAGATAGATAGATAGATAGATAGATAAAAACCTTCATTGCCTCTTTCGTTCTCTCAAAACTGCTTGACTCTTAAATCTACGAAAACACGCCGCGAACTGACTTGTCACATAAAAAAACGTGTTTGATATTGCTTCATTCGCAGGCAACCTTTCACTGTTGTACGGTAACACTAACTATGAAGTATTCCAGGACACGTGCAGTCATAAAATATTTCTGAACGACGCATGTCAAATAACCTACGCAAAGCTAAGTTTCTGAAACTACGGTTGATAAATCTCTACTCATGAGACAAATATATGCAACTTGTCATTTTCCAAAGCCCTTGTACCCGCTTGGCATATTCGCCACATCCTCTTCTAGCCACCTTTATTGGTTATAACTTTCAATGTACTGCTTTAATTATCTGATAGCAAGACACCGGCCTGTTAACGTCAACATTTTTTGACAGCTGACACGTAGGCACAATCTCGCACGTGTGACCATACTTCCTGTCGAAAGAGGTATTTAAAGGCTCACAGTAAACTTGCTTTCATTATCCGAACCATTGCTCTGTAAGGACCACATTGACGACTTTGTTCCACAAAGGTAATTTTCTTTTACTTCCATTCCCATGGTGAAACTTAATGTAGTTACAATCATACGAGAAAAAAATTTACGTCTCTTAAGTCTTTTCCGCGGTAGATATTGTACCCATTAAAGCAACATTTTCATGTATGTGAC
>NW_023608278.1:0-29336 GCF_013339725.1 Rhipicephalus microplus | reverse complement strand
TTTTTCGTTCTTTCATATTTCTTCTTGAGGTGGGATACTACCAGGCACAACGGCATAAATAATAAATAAAGTCCATTTCAAGCGTATGCCTGTGGCAACCATGTTCAATCTGAATGAGTCACATAAGTATAATTGGGCTAAATTTCCAGTCTCTAGTTATCCACTCGGTCAGTGCACTTCCTATTCCACGCCCATAGTGAGCTGTAATCCAACGGTTTGCCACGCCAAATTTTAGGTTGGGCGTTGGCCCAAGTGCGGGTATATTGTTCGTTTTCAGTCGTTTTTTTCCATACAATAGGCAATTTTCTTTCTACAACCGTTTTTGCTACGTTTATATTTCAAGATAAACTGCAATGGTTTATTCCCATGTAACTAAATACACATAGTGTAACTTTCTCTTTCCTGTACTAGTACTACCGGGTGTTCAAAGGTAAGATTTGTGCGTTTTTTTTTACTTCAGCAGTGAGAAGAACATGAAAACCACCTTTGCAGATGTCCGTCCACACTAGCATGTCTGTCCTTCGAGATATACCGCGGCAAAATATAATTGTGCAGTGCATGATTATGCATTCAGGGCGGTGAAAATCGGCGCAATATTTTGGCCTGATGTTACGAACAGTCATAGCTTGCTATCGGCAGCCGGTAGTAAACCGGTAAGCGTTATCATCTTTGCCGATGCCTTCGACCCGTTGTCGCGGCCCATGGGGGAGGAGCTTCGCACCAGTGCTGACTGTCTTGCATGCGTAATCATACAAAGCACAATTGACTTTTGCCGCTGGATATCTCGTAGCACAGACATGCAAGAAGAATTATTCCAATTGTAGCTGTGTAGAAGCGCGACTGCCTGGAACTTTTTAATACAAATATGCGCGCTTGTTGCAGTCACTAAAAAGTTAATTATTAAATATTAGATATTAGGGCCACTGACAGCCAAAGTAATTGTCTCACTTTCCCCCTGGACACATACGTTATCTGCAAGGGGGGTTATCCAAAGTCATAGGAGAATGTAGAGCGATACATACAATTATTATTTATTTGATTTGCATACACAGATACACAAGGACACAGAGGAGAGAGGGAGAGAACAAGCTCGCAACTGCCACCTGGAGGGGCACAACGCCTGCCCACTCTTTCGGGGGGAGGGAAGAAACAGAGAAAACAAAGAAAAGGGGGGAAAAAGAGGAAAGAAGATGATGAAGGGAAAAAATGACGAAGACTTCGACGAGTATGATTAAAAATAAACATAAATAAAAATAACAAAAAAAAGAGACCGTCTATAAACGGTTGGCCAGGTCCGTTTGGTTCATGAATGTAAGGAGGGCTTGGTGGGCCTCGTCACGTCTGGAAGCACTATACCACTCGGAAAGAGATAGTCGTCTAGGGTAGCGCACTGAAGCCCTAGGAATTTATATTCCTTAATCAGCAAAGACCGCTGCGTAGAAAATGTGGCACAGTGCACTACGAGATGCTCAAGTGTTTCGCAGGAGCCACAAGCTGCGCACAACGGGCTGTCCACACGCCCTTGACGGTGTAATCGTTCACGCACCAGCACAGAGTCCACACTCACACTCACACGAACACGGGGAGGGAACGATCCATTCGCCACGCGCTGGTCTGGGTGCTGCTTTAGCAGGTGTCGGCGTATAAGCAGACGATCGTTGTCCATCGTATTCCAGGACAGTCACAGTCATCATGGTTGCGTGACGAAGCAAGGCAATCCGCTTCTGTATTACCCGCAATACCCACGTGCGAAGGTGCCCACTGTGCAGCTAGGCATACCACGTGACAGAATATTGTTAATGGATTCCATGATTAAAATACCGCACCCCTCATCGTCGGTGACGGCCGAGCTAGCAGCGATTTATGTCGCCCTTAAGTACGTACAAGAAGGGTTACCAGCATCGAAGGTTGTCATCCTCACCGACTCTCGTGGTGCCCTTAGCAGACTCACCAGCAAGGAGACCGACAGCCCTATTCTGAGACACACAAGGTCAATGGCATTTCAAGCGCTTCTTACCGCTATGTGATAGCTGCCACACCAAACGCCGAGTAGACAGGCGATAACGATGGCGTCTTTCACAAACACAAATACTGTGCCCACACCGCCCCCTAGATAGGTTCACTCGCTTCCTATGGTGACATTCTCGTATCTTTCAAAAACCTGAGCTATCACACGGTTTTAGTTGAGGCGCCCTGGCGTATGCTTAAATAGGGGTAGGTCACCAGACATATTGCTTTGTCGGTCGTATGGAGCGGAAGGCAATATCTTCACTTACTTATAGATGTATCATGTACCGCTTCATGCACTTCGGTTGTGTTCGAACTCTCGCCGTCGACAGGTTCCGTTTGGTCTCTTTCCGTTGGACAGGCATCCAATGGAAAGTGGACACATGTCAAGTGCGATTCATGTTCTACGAAAGCTGGACAACAAGAGAGGTTCACGACGACGAAATGAAAATGCATACAAGACATGCACTCCATTTCTTCTTAAAAACAAAATGGCCACTGGAGACTAGTCTGAAAAAAATTCACGGGAACATTTGCCGGCGCTCAAGTAAAGCTTACCGCAATATATCAATACAGACCAAACATAGACTACAGCGTTGAAAATTCCTGTCTGTTTCTTTTTTTTTCTGTCAACGTGAAATTACACGAAATTGAAGCAACGTCCTCTGAATGTAAGATTAATTACTACAGTGCATTCTACTTCACAAGAAAATGAGCTTACTTGGAACCAAGGTCACACATATCTAGCAGAGTAGTAAAATGAGTTAGCTGTCGTTGCCGTGTTCTAAAAGCTCTTCAAGGTACATCAAATATATTCTATACTCAGTGAAGTCACGATCAAAAAGAGAAAACACTAAGCGCATGTGGTATGTCTGCAAGGAAAGGACCGGGGAGAGGGACGTGAGAACAGGAAGTAAGATCGGTCCGTGCTTCATTGGCGCGTCATGCCAGGCGTATATAAAGCATTAGTCACTTCATAACTCGGAGAACGTTGAGCAACCACCATGCTGGTACAGGTGTAACATCCGGAAATCACACGACAAAGTCAGGTTCCGCCTTATTTCGAAAGAAAATAACAACTTATTCCTGCTTAGAAGTGAACTGAAGTCATCAGAAAGACGAGAGAAAACATGAGTAATTTTTTTCCTTCATCTCATCTCTTCCACGACAGCGCCAAGGACATGAACCGACTCTTGTTCGAGCGACTCTGACACATATACGCGGAGCTAAGGGCAATTAGGATAAATTATGTTTTCTCGCGAACAGCCGCTTTCTCCTCGACGTATACGCTACAGCGTCAAGCTTCCCGAAGTGACTCTTGCCCACATTCTTCCCCTCGTGACTCAAATGCGGAATAATGCTAGAAGAGCTCATTGAAAGAAAGAAAGAGAACGAGAAGGAGGCGAGAGGAAGGGTGACATCTTAATATAATAATATTTTCGGTCTGACGTCCCAAAACAACGATACGATTATGAGGGACGCCGTAGCGGTGAGCTCCGAAAATTTCGATCACTTGGGGTTCTTTAACGTGCACCTAAATCTAAGCACACGGGCCTCACACATTTTTGCTTTCACCCTTGCAGGTAATATATGCATTGATAAGATATGGTTCGAATCCCGGCCTCATCCCGTGACCTTTGGGTCAGCAGTTGTGGGCCATAACCATGAGACGACCATGGCGGGGCGGGGTGATATATTCACAGCCACCAGATTATATTAAGCTGACCGACCCACCGTGGTGAATTAACGAAGCGGTGCTCCTCTTCGTGTAAACAGGATCAATGCACGAGACCTGGAGACGAAATTTTCATGAAGAGATCCAAAAATCGTATTATAATACTTGCATTCATGCTAAAAAAATGGCAGTATATCCACAGAGTGAATGATGGATAGTGGGGCGAAGCATCCGTCCGTCCATTCGTTCTTGCTTCCGTCCATCTATGCGTGCGTCTGGGTGGCCGCCCGCGCGTCCATCCGCCCGTCCGTGCGTGCGTCTGTTCGCGTGTCCGCACGTTCATCTGTGCGTCCGTCCCTGCTTTCGTCCATGCATCCGCTCCTGTGTCCGTCCATGCGTCCATTCGTCCGTGCAGCCATCCGTGCGTCCGTCCATGCATCTGTCTGTGTGTCCGTTCGTCCACCTATTCAACACTCCAAGTACCACCATCTCGCATATTTTCATCATATATTCCTGATATAGAAGCACCGCCATCCAGCGGACATTCCGAGGACTGAACGAGACGAGGCACACGCACACTTTCTTACGGCTTGCGCTTCGTGTCTACTTCCCACCTTTAACCACCTCGAGTTTATGTTATAATGGTATATACTAGTTCACTGTATTCATGGCACTGCGGCCCAACGTTCGCAAAACATTTTTAAAACTTAGGAGGTTACGCCCAGTGAGTGTAACGTAGCAACCCTTTCTTGTCTTCTGTGCGTTGTTGAACAATAAAAAAATTCGCAGCGTGCGCGTTAACTAAAAGCCGAATGCTCCTGTCTCTCATTCCCTATTAGCAGCCATTGGCATGTACATTGAGCACTATCTCTTATTGTTCAACAACGCACAGAAGAAATCTTTCACCGGCACCACCTTCGAGGTCAACATGTGATACCTGTTACACACTACTACAACGGCTACGAGGGACGAACGGGTGCCGCTATAAGAAGCTTCGCCCCTAAAACACAGGTGGCATAAACTCTGAATCTCCCCCCCCCCCCCCCCCGCCCATATGTTTCATACCATCATATGTATGGTTTTAGCTCATAGAACCCCACAATCAATCATTAGCATTTATGCAAGCTGTGCATGTTTTGTCTCGGCATAAACAGAGCGTTTTTTTTCAACCACATAGTAGGCGTTATGTTGTACGTTTTCTTGGTAATCCCATATTACTGGTACTACACTAACGCACCAGACGAAAGATCTATTTCGAACGCACCCTTCCACCGAACGTTGTATACATGTGAAGCTTCTATCGCTTCTTTCCTCACTCGCTTCCTCCTGGCAAGAGAGCAAAAAACTTTTGACATATCACCGGCCACCACGAATTCCGCGGGCCCTTTACCGTGAACCAAGGTGATATCGAGTGAGGATAGCAAAGAAACACAACAGAAAGGGAACCACGTCTAGCTGTTCGGCGATATAGGAACTACGATAGCCGCCTCAGTTCCCGCCCCAAAACGAGTACCGTGTCAGTCCGGTTGCTCCCTTTTTCATTCCCTGAAAGTCCGAAAGGAGAAGAGGGAGCAAAGTTCGCATTTTCGGAAGAAGCCCTCGTCCAGAGTTTTGGAGCTAGCGCGCAACCGGGTGTACAAATCGGCACTACCGAAAAACGGAGACGCACAGACGGGCACAATCCGCGGTGCGCTGACTAAACTTCTTCGCTCGGTTCGCTTGTTGGGCGTTTGTCCGGAAAGTGGGCAACGTCGGATGACAAGGCGGGGGGGGGGGGGGGGAGAAATTGGGGTTGTTGCTCTCTCGGCATGTGCGTCCAATCAATTGCGAACAGCCGCTACTCGACGACTTCGGCAGAGGTTGCCGAAAGGCATCCGTATAGTTGGGATGGCCGAACACCGCAATGTATTACATGGCTGCAGGCAAAGAGACAGCTGCGGCGTAAGGGAGCAGAGAGGTGTGTGTGTGTGTGTGTGTGTGTGTTGTGTGTGTGTGTGTGTGTGTGTGTGGTGTGTGTGTGTGTGTGTGTGTGTGTGTGTTTGTGTGTGTGTTGTGTGTGTGTGTGTGTGTGTGTTGTGACAGAGAGAGAGAGAGAGAAAATGGTGAAGGAGGAGGGTAGAGACGAACAGGCAGGCGGATACACGAACTGGACCTAGTCGGCGTGCGGGACTCATTCTTCTAGAGATTGTAAACTGCGCCAGTGGAGAAGAGAGAAAGAAACTTTGTCCAGTCAAGTAAGTTACTCTGAGCGATTGCAGAGAGGAAGACTCGTCTATACTGTTGCGCCTTTGGGTAGCGTGGTGCGGACTCGGGCCATCCGAGTCCCCGGAGAGGACGAGTAGAGAAGCCGGAGAAGGAGAAAAAAATGTTTATATACAGTATTTACATGGTAGCGTGGTACAACATGAAAAGAGAATCACACCCGAGCGCCTCTGCGCTAGCGTTTTTATACATCGTCCGCCTTCCCAAGATCCCTTGCAAAGAAAATTTATGCGCAGGATACTCCAATGAGATCGTCGTCTTCCTCTCCGTCCCCGAAGAGGGAAAGCCAAACACCGCCTCCCTCTGAACCTAGGAAAGGGGGCAAGGCATGCCCAGTTCGCTGTTTGGTGAGGGAGACCCCACGCGCCAGCGTGGCACCACAGTGAGATGACGTGGAATCCCATGCGCAAAGTCGCTCCCTGATGCAGCCAGGTTGACTCAAGCAAGGCAGAATACCCCGTACAGCTGCTGGGTCGACGCTGCTTCGGAGTGTTGCTCTCGGCGGCTGACAAAAGCTTGGCCAACGACTTTTGTGTCAAGAGGAGCCGGCGACGTGGTTTTTCCCGATTGTCCGCGTCCGTCGCCGTCCCGGTGCAGGGTTGACTCATCAACAGCTGCCAGGTGCCAGCAGGCCGCGAAGACCACGTGGAACTTGGGCGAGGCACAACAGCACCCCCGCCGTCAGATGATACATCGGGAGGTCGAGTTGTTCCATGCAGCTCGGCCGGGTCGATGTCGGCGACGTTCCGGCAAGGCTCTTGCTTTCTCGAAGGGCCTGGTCAAACTGGAATGCTCCAAGAGCTGGCCTCTGCGCCCCGCTTCGGTGAAAAGTGGGTGACAAGCTCCAAGAAACGACCTTTGTCAGCCACACACAATGCGACAAGCACCGCGTGCACGCCACTCTCATCGCCAGGCCTCAGATTTACAAAGCAAACATCTTATCTTAATAACTTAAGCTCAAGGAAACAATGTGCATACTAATCGGGACAAGTGTCCAGTAACTCTTTCATACGTAATTCCCTTTGGAATCGAGATAACATTATAATTAAGCTAAACAAGCAAACTGTAGAGCTCGGGACAACGAGGGAGTCAGTAAAAAATTTCTCTATGCCCTCACTGTAACACATTGGAAAAAAAAAAAAAAAGGGTACACATAAACTAGGTAAAGGGTAAACAAAAAAATTCAAACAAACCTTCCGCGTCTTTTGACGAGTCAAACGCTCGACTTAGGGCGTCTGCATTTGTATGAAGGCCACCTCTCTTGTAGCGCACCTCGAAATTGTGCTGCTGCAGTGCTATGCTCCATCTGAGCAACGACCATTCTAGGTGACATTTGGTGTAACCAGGTTAGTGGAGAGTGATCAGTTTCTATAATAACGTAGAGCCAGCATCATAGCAGCCTAGTTTTGTACGGCCCAAACAATGCAAGCACATTCTTTTTCCGAAGTGCTATAAGCCTCTTCCCTGCTGCTCAATTTGCGACTCAAATACAAAACCGGCCGCTCCTCTCCACTCTGGTCCGTCTGACATAGCACTGCTACCTAAACCGCGTTCGCTTGCATCACACTGAATAGTGAAAGGTTTTGCAAAATCCGGTGCCCTCAAGACGGGGTTTCTCACTCAATGCGTGCTTCAGCTTCTGAAAAGCGTCTTCCTTTTAGAGTCCCATTGAATGTTCCCAGGTTCGGTCTTGCGTAAAACTATCTGTCAAAGGGCTGGCAATCTCGGAGTAATTCGGACGTAATGCTGATAGGTAACCTGTGAGGCCGAGGAATGCTCTCATCTCGGTCTTATTGTTGGACGACGATAACCGACCACCGCGGCTACCTTGAGTTCGGACGGGTCGACGACGCCCATTTCCTAAATGTGCCCTAAAATAGCTTACTTCAGGCACAGCCCAAATGACGTTCTCTCTCTTTAACCGTAAGACCTGCATTTTTGATCCGTTCCAAAACCCTCCGAAGGTGTCACATGGTCCTATCGCCAATTTGTCCGAAAATATCGCCACAGCATCGTCTATGGTAAGGCAGCGCAAATTCTTGAGCCCGTGAGACCTTATCCATCAGGCGGCTGAAACATACGGCGCGTTCTTGAGCCCAAATCTCATCATCAAAGGACGAAAAGTGCCCAGGGGTGAGATAAGAAGCAGCGTATCGACTCGCGCGCTCTGTCAAAGGGACCTGCCAATACCCCCTGACAAGGTCTAACGTAGAAATGTATTTCGCCTTAGACACTGTCTCTACCCCTCTCTCAATGTTAGGAATAGGGTAAGTCTGGTCGACTGTTACAGAGTTCAGGCGGCGATAGTCCACGCATGGCCTTGGATCACGGCCCGGAATCTCAACCAAAATCAAAGGCGAGGTGAAATCACTGTCTGCTTCGATGATAACACCTAGGTCGATCATGCGGCGAATTTCGCCTCTAGTATCTCTCTCTGTCTAGGTGACACCGATACGGGCTTACAGCTGATCGGCTTGTTAACCGTCACTCATGTCGTGCTTAATCACATCCGTTTTGCCTGGCTTCTCGGAGAAAACGGTAGCGAATTCCTGTACTAAAAGCTCTAAATCTTCCTCTTGAGCCTTACTTAGGGTGTTCCCTGTGTCTACCCTATCTGACAATGTGCTGCTGACCGTGCCATCGGAAAGGACAAAGGATTTCCGCGCCCTCATCCTCAGGAACATTGAGTGCAAGGTTTACTACTGCTTTTCGTCGCATGTAGGTTTCATTAGGTTACTGTGATACACTTTAGGGGCATTTCTCGGCCCCACTTACCTCGTAGTTGGTGTCTGAAAGCACTGACATCACTGTCGCTGGTCCCTCCCATTGTACGTCCAGCTTGTTTTTTCTTGAAGGGCCAACAGCATCACCTCATCGCCCACTCTAAAGACTCGCTTCGAGCTGACTTATCGTAACGGGCCTTGGAAAGCGCCTGTGCTGCGCGCATGTTGCTCTCCACCACTTCGCGTGTAGTCCCCAGTCGCCCCAATAAATCCAGTACATAGGAAACCACATTAGGGTCCTCCCCATATCCAGTCCATGACTCTCGTATCAAGTGCAGCGGACCTCTCAAGTTCCTGCCGTAGACAAGTTCAGCCGGACTAAAACCCGTACTCTCGTGTGGGGGCCGACCTCAGAGAAAACATCGCAGCTGGTATACACCCCTCCCAGTCACTTTTATGCTCAAAGCACAAAGCTCGCAAAACGCGTTTCATGACCGAGTGCATGCGTTCCACAGGGTTCGACTGTGGATGGTGAATAGAGCTATGCGCGATTTTTATCCCGCAGCGTTCTAGGAATGTAGTCGTAAGGCAGCTTGTGACACACTTCCGTTGTCACACTGTATCTCCGAGGGAAAACCCACCCGAGAAAAAATAGACAACAATGCGTCCACCACGCATACTGAACTCAACTCTTTCAGTGCGATTGCCTCCGGAAACTTGGTGGCAAACGCACAGCGCGGTCAGGACGTACCGATATCCTGATTTAGATGGAGGCAGAGGCCCCAACGATGTCAATCACGAGCCGACGGAAGGGTTCTGTGACTATTGGCACTAGTTTCATTGGTGCCTTCCATTTGTCTGTTGATTTTCCTATCCGCTGACAAGTGTCGCATTCACGGACAAACATCTCTACATCCTTCCAGCACCCGGGCCAGTAGAACTCCTGAGCCAGCTTAGCTTTCGTTTTCTTTATACCTAAGTGGCCCGCCCAGGCGTTGCTGTGGGCCAGGTCGAGAATGTTCCGCCGGTATTTTAGTGGAACTACCACTTGGTTGTAGACCCGCCCTTTAGCGTTCTCATACCTGCGATGCAACACCTCGTTTTGGGTGTAGAACGAAACGTTCTTCCTAGAGTTACCTTCCTTATGTATGGCATCTAGCAGCATAGAGAGTGCGAGATCCGCCTTTTGATCGACCACTAGCGTTGCACGGTCGGTTCTGGCTAGCTGACACCAACTGGTGGACGCGGGTGTTAACACCGAGCCTGTCACCAAGTCCTCGTTTTCGGGCGTTAGAGATATTTCCTCGCTGTTGTCGACCATAGCCCCAGTTTCCGTCTCGACAACTCGCATGGCAGACTCATTTTTCCGTCGCAACTACCTCAGGTTTTCCTACACTGCCCTCGGACGTCTGTTCCCCAGAGGGTGAGCTGCTCAGCTGTTGCGTCAGCTCGCGCGCCTTCGAACGGGTAAGGGCCATGCAAGCTATTTCGGTGGCAAATGATTCTCCACGTGTTTTTAACATTTCCTCAGACTTATTTGAAAATAGGTAAGGGAAGTGCTCCGGAAGGTTGGCTGAAATTGCTGCTTCCGTACACAATTGGCCGAAAGGGCCCTCGATTACAACCCTCGCTATCGGTAGGCAGACGCTTTGCTTTTCTGCCACTTGCCGAATCCAGGCACACTCTCCTATATAGTCTTCGGAAGATACGCAACTTGGATGCGCTACATCCATTGTGGCCGCCGAGTCCCTCAATACCCTACACATTCGGCCGTTCACTGAGAGTGTCCTCATGTAAGGCTTCAACAGCTTTAAGCTATCCTCTGACTCCTGAATTGTGGCAAATGCCATGTGCCTCTTACAGCTCCTGGCCATGTGGCCCTTTTCTCCGCAGCTGTAGCAAACAACTGGCTTCCGCGCTTCTAACGCATGCGCTATGTCACCAGGCGCCTTTGAACCTGATGAAGGTGCCGCCTTAGTCCCCTCACTGTCCTTTCCCTGCTGACTGTCTAATAACTTGGAATTCTCGGGTTTCCAGTTATTTCTTGCAAACCTCTTGCGTCCCTGGTTTCCCGACCAGCTTTCTACCTTTTCATTTTTTTCCGAAGTTCGTGGTGTACTGCGGAGACTACGGCGTGAGCAGTAATCTTCGGCGAGTTCTGCTGCCCTGTTCATGTCTACGTCTTTCATCCTATCCTGCACCCAAAGCCTTACCTCCTCGGGAATTCCCCGGTAAAACTGCTCAAGTACCATCAACTCAATGACCTTGTCATGGTTGCCATAGACTTGCGCGCTTTTGAGCCACTCTTCAAAGTTGGCTCTAATTTGGTAGGCATAGTCTGAATGAGATTCGTTGCCCCTCTTAGAGTGCCTGAACCGCAGGCGGAAAGCCTCTGTCGATAGGCGACATTTTCGTAGCAATGCAGCCTTTACCCTGTCATACACCTCGGAGTCCTCTTTATTCATTCTTGCGATAACATCGGACACTTCGCCTGGTAGTACGCATATCAGTTTTTGTGGCCAAGTCTCCCTACTAAACCCTGCATTTTCGCATGCTCGCTCAAAATGCACGAGGTATAATGCAATGTCGTCACCCGCCTTGAAGGTGTGGATTAGATCCTTTATCTTGATTCTCCACCCCCTGAATTTCGATTTCCCACGGACATACGAAGCTCCAGTTCTTTCAGACGGATTTCATGTTCTTTATCCTCGCGATCCCTCCTTATTTCCTCCTCTCTCTGTTCACGGGCTAAGCGCTCACGCTCCTCTTTCTTTGCCAAAATGGTTTCTCTGGCCTCAATGGCCTCTTCTAAACTCACTTCCTCTTTTCCCAAGTGCTCCAAAATTTGTTGTTTTCTTTTAACCGAGCCGACCGAAATATTCAGCTCCTGACAAATTTCGAGGAGTTCTTGGACCTTAAACTTCTCCATCTTAGATATGCCCACCGTTTCTCTTCTAAGGTAATTTTGCCCACGAGCCACCCAATTCTTGGTCTGCGAATCAAAATTTACCAAAATCACCCTACCACGTTACCGACCATCTGCGCTAACGAGTCTGGCGAAAAGAAGAGCAAACACGCGGCACTCACCACTTCGATGCAGCCGACGCAGGCGAATCCCATAAGCTGCCAACCACTGTTGCGCCTTTGGGTAGCGTGGTGCGGACTCGGGCCATCCGAGTCCCCGGAGAGGACGAGTAGAGAAGCCGGAGAAGGAGAAAAAAATGTTTATATACAGTATTTACATGGTAGCGTGGTACAACATGAAAAGAGAATCACACCCGAGCGCCTCTGCGCTAGCGTTTTTATACATCGTCCGCCTTCCCAAGATCCCTTGCAAAGAAAATTTATGCGCAGGATACTCCAATGAGATCGTCGTCTTCCTCTCCGTCCCCGAAGAGGGAAAGCCAAACACCGCCTCCCTCTGAACCTAGGAAAGGGGGCAAGGCATGCCCAGTTCGCTGTTTGGTGAGGGAGACCCCACGCGCCAGCGTGGCACCACAGTGAGATGACGTGGAATCCCATGCGCAAAGTCGCTCCCTGATGCAGCCAGGTTGACTCAAGCAAGGCAGAATACCCCGTACAGCTGCTGGGTCGACGCTGCTTCGGAGTGTTGCTCTCGGCGGCTGACAAAAGCTTGGCCAACGACTTTTGTGTCAAGAGGAGCCGGCGACGTGGTTTTTCCCGATTGTCCGCGTCCGTCGCCGTCCCGGTGCAGGGTTGACTCATCAACAGCTGCCAGGTGCCAGCAGGCCGCGAAGACCACGTGGAACTTGGGCGAGGCACAACAATACCTCCTGTCTGTACGCATGTAGAGAATTCGACATACTCGCAAGGAGAGAGGAAGCGGGGGCGGATGTAGCATTGAGGAGACGAATGTTGTATTGAGTACTTCGCCAGAAAAAAAAAAATGCACGCCGTGAAAGTATCGCTCACGAGCTGACTCACATGCATTAGTTCACGTTGTTTTCGTCACACATCGCAGCAAAGTGCCGAGTCGTTGGCCTTGCTGAGTGTAACTCGAAAACACCGCTGTGCGGTGCCGTCATTTAGCCCCGGTCGCACGTGAAGTTCGTCAATGATGTCACACGTTAGGTAGGTTTTTGGCAGGTTCGTTCTAGTATAGTCTACCAGGTTTATTGATATTTTCAAAAGACCTCAGGAGCTGTGAATGAATAAGGCAATTTTATACATAGGTCATCGTCATAAACTTTATGTTTACTGCTAGACGAACACGTCAGCTCGAATTACCCTTGTCTTGCGGCCGTTTAGCAGCTTATTTCTCGTTGCTTTCAAATTTTCATAATACCTATTCTTGGTAATGATGGTCCTCTTTTTCTAGGGAACTAAACTTGATTACTATAGCTCATTTTTTCCCCTTCACGTGTCCCTAGAAAGTTGCGTTAGCGTGGAATGCGTCGAACGCCTCGTTTCATCCGGAGTTATATATAAACAGAGTGGAATTTCCTCTCCCTGGCGCAACCTCTCGACGCCTATACAGTAGTGAAAACCGTGGCGTCCCGAAATTGGCTTTCTATACGCAGTCCGCCTCGGTGGATCAGTGAGGGTGCTCGGCTGCTGAGCCAATAGTAGCGGGTTCGATACCGGACGTTGCAGTCGCATTTCGATGGAGGCGAAATGGTAGGAGTCCGTGTACTCTGTGATATCAGTGCACTATAGAGAACAGCAGATGGTCGTAAAATTAGGGGACCCTGAAGCTTCCCCTTTAGGAGTAGAACGCGATATTGACACCCTGTTCGTAATGCGTATTTCATGCACTTGTCCCCTTCCCTAATCCCCCAGTGTAGGGTAGCCAACCAGATGTCTTTCTGGTTTAACCTCCCTGTCTTCTCCTTTTTGTTGCTTCCTCCTTTTCGAATTTTCTATGCACCCACTATACGTGGCCTTAAGAGAATAGGCAGAGTAGCGTGTGTGCTTTTTGTAGTGAGACACCAGCTTTCGACTAAGCAGCCATTACGATAATCACATATTTTGAAGCCCGTTGGCAATAGGCGCTTGTACCACGCATTATTAGTGCAATATTTCATGTTGCAATGTGAAGCATGTATACAGGACGCGTATGTTTGTGAAGCATGAAAGCTACTTTCACTACATTTACAAACAGAAGATCGAAGTTTTTTTCACTGTTTTCACGAGCATGTTTTCACGAGCAGAGACGTGGTCGTGAGGTAGAACAACCGTTTGAAACGCAAAGTATCCGGGTTCGACTTCCACTCGGACCCAAACAACCCTGGTTCGGTCCCCACTCTTTCCAGAGTTTTTATCATGTATTCATTTTATTTGCATCGTTCTCGAGTTTTCGGTCACACTTTATCCCCAAGCTGATAATTTTTCGCTCGCAACCAACGACGCCGACGCAAACACTGACACCAAAATTTCTGCAAAACGAGCTCTTAAACGCTATCGCGTTAAAATTTCCGGCGCTCTGCACTATATACGGCACCTCTCATAATCATATTACAGTTTTGGGACTTGAGACCCCATATTATTATTATTTCTCTACGCAGAGGCAGCCTGTTCTGGATTCATGATTTGAACGCCTCCTATAATTTTCAGCCATTAATTATAAAATGGTAATGTTCCAGCAATTACCGAAATAATCGATTATTTTAGTGATACCCTACTTATTGCATGTTTCGTTCTCACAAAGACGCATCATTTATGCTAATCTGGTGGAATATTTAACTGAAGACTTCTGAATAGGGCATATTTGTGTTTTTATTTGTTTTGCTTTGTAATACTAAGGCAGGGAAATGTTCGGTGAGGAAGAAAACATGGCGCAGGCTGAGAGAATGTTTTAAATGCTAGCGCTAAGTTGCTCCTCAAAAAGAAAATTTGAAACATCTTAGTACTTTCATACGATGGCTAAGTAATGAACAGTCTGTTGCTTGCTGGTTCATTTTACGCAGCATGATGTGCAAAGGCAATGCGAATATGTCGGTCCACGCCCAAAGAGCTTATATTTCATGGAAGTTCGTTGCCATGCTATCAAGAGAAACGCATATAAATTACCCCCAATATGAACGAAACGTAAGTTAAGGGAAATCGTTATGCCGGCTCGTATTGGTTACGTTACGCTGCGGAATAAAAGTACTCGTTATTTATAGGCCGGAGTATACGTTTCGAAGTGATTTTACATGCTCTGAAAAGAAAAATCACAAAAATTCAAAACAAAACAAAAATATTGCCGAGCAGATTCTCCCGGAGCTCTGGTAAGTTTCAAGCAAGGGGGGCGTCTAAGCAAACAACCCTGGGGAGTGTGCGGAGGAGTGCGATAAAACAAAAAAACATGAAAACAAAAAAAAAACGAGGACGGAAGTGATCGAGTGCCTGGCGAAGTAGATACACATCAAGTGCTAGAGACAGCGCAAGTTTCCAAGCCTCGCCAAT
Source organism: Rhipicephalus microplus (assembly GCF_013339725.1). Taxonomy (NCBI): domain Eukaryota; kingdom Metazoa; phylum Arthropoda; class Arachnida; order Ixodida; family Ixodidae; genus Rhipicephalus; species Rhipicephalus microplus. Next base: position 14,261 of record NW_023608278.1, on the reverse strand, counting down.
AAACCACGTGACATGGTTTCTTCTTATGTCGGCTTTCTTTTTGTTCACTTGGTATTAACAGGGGACGAAAGTTTAGTTTGCTATTCCACTCTCACTGAAGTCATGACAAGGGCTGCCCTACATACGTCTTATCCTGACGTATTAAATAATAATAATAATAATAATAATAATAATAATAATAATAATAATAATAATAATAATAATAATAATAATAATAATAATAATAATAATAATAATAATAATAATAATAATAATAATAATAATAACATTCTGGTGCCCTTTAACGAGCTCTGCCAACACACATGGCACGTTTTAAGTGCGTATAAAGAAGAAAATAGATTAAGTTGAAATCGCTACGTTCGAAACCACATTTACTATTTTAATAATAAGGCTGGTTTATTCATGGGCAGGATAGTAGACTGCACCAGTAGCTGCAGTTGCCTGCGCCATGCTGAACAAAGAGTATTGAATTATTATTATTATTATTATTATTATTATTATTATTATATTATTATTATTATTATTATTATTATTATTATTATTATTATTATTATTATTATTATTATTATTATTATTATTATTATTATTATTTCGTCATTGTCCTCATAGTTCGGACAAGAAGTATGTGTGCAGTATACAAACCCTGAAAGGAAGTAAGACAGGAATACTATAGCGGGTCTGTGTGCATATATTCCTTCCTTAGCGCCGGTTGATGTTAGAAAAAGTGGCAAAGATGTGCCTAAGAAATAATAATAAGACGGGATCACAATATTTTCTCACCATTTTCAAGTGTTCAGAATGCCCGAGCCGAGCTTTGCACCGAAGCTTTTTTTATAACACCAGCGTGTTACTGAACAACGCGTGCAGTCTGGCTGGTATGCCACGCTCTTGATACTATAAGCTTCTAGGTCAGTGTCAAGGCCCTCTTCAGAAGCGTGGCCACTTCAAAGCTTGATCTGCATAAGTAGCCTGCAACTTGTTTTTTTTTTCTAAGAGTCTCACAGGCTCTTTACATTCGTGAACTGACCGACAGATAAAGAGACATCCGAGAAACAAACAGATACCGATCTCACAAGTGCAATCTGAAGAACGCAAGACCTGAACTGAAAAGGAAAAACGCAAAATGAAAGTCGTTTTTGTTTTCTTTCTTTCTCGGTCGTTTGTATTGGTCCCCACGCTATCGAAAGCTTTGTGCATCTAGCGTAGTTTTACATTGCCTCGGAGATTAGAGGCATCGCAAGCGCTTTGCACCACACGTGCCTCCGAGATCAGTACACCTGTGCCCACACAATGTCATCTGGGTAGTTGTCATCGTGCCGTGTGTGGCGTCATTTCCTGCGAATGTCTTTAAGCGTTCGCCAGAACAATTTTTCGCAGTGTTCACCAGCAGCCAACTAGCCCAGCTGGCAACGCTTGATCATCATGCGATCTTAATTTGTGTGACGTCATGGCAACGACACCCATTTTGGTTATCTGTGACGTCACGATTAAGTCAGAGTGACGTGATTACATGGTGATTTTTCGAATCGCTCGTGTTTACACCGACGGTCAACTTTTGTGTTTCATGAGACATCTACGATTTCCGCCTGGATAACGTTTCAAAAAATTCCGAACACCGAATGGAGTTGGACGTGTAGGACAGGGATAATATAAGACATACTTCGTTGTAGCAGGAGCTTTCGGCCCATACCATATCTTAACGAAATAATAGAACGACAAAACGGGTGGGCGGTGGCGTGACCCTTCTGGTTCACACGGCGGTCACTGCAAGCGTTGACTGTCCGCTGACCACAACTAAAAACAAACACGCCTTCTCTCCCCATTTATTGTTCTCCTTTCCTTTCTTTGGACAATGAGACGGGCGGGAGGTTATTTTCGAAGAACTCTTCCGACAAGAACAAAGGCCGATTGTCCGAGCCACTCTGCGACTAAACGTGGCTTCCAGGCGTTCCACTAATGACGCACTAGCAGTGAAGATGCCTTAAGAAATTGATCAGGAGAACCACAAGCCCCCATGTCCCATATAAAAGTACGCGTTTTCGGTAGTTTTACTCGAGCATACATGAAGTGCTAGAGCCGTATTTTTTTCTTTTTTAGGGTAAATTTACATCACCACTTACACCCGAAAGATATACCGGATCAATCCTTCCTCGATGTCTCTCTCTCTTGCTCTCTTTCTCTCTCTCTCTCTTGGTGGTTCTACACTCTAGGTTTTCTACACAACTTTGGGGCAGTGAACTTTGCCCTATCGCGGTACGTGCCGACGATGATCAGATGCGCAAAAGCAGCAGCTTTAGTGTTCGTTATGACGCACACATTCCTCCAACTTTATCTGTGGCGCGGGAAAAAAAGGTAAGTGAAATAACAACAGGCAGCAATTTTCGCGGGGGCCGTAATCCGGGCCAACGCCGATTTTTGCCAGTGCAAGCACTCACGCGCGGCCGTAGGCACGTTCCGTAAACGACTTCGGCAACAACGCCGGAAATGTCGGCTCTATACATCCATATCGTGGACTGCCGCCGAGAATAAGAGAGAGAGGTTAAAGGAAGGATCACACTGCCCACAGGAGGAGAGGAAGTTGTTTCCTAAATGCGCCTCTGCTACACCTCCTATCAGTGAACGCTTGCTCGTAAAGAAGACACCGGGATGGAAAAGAAAGAGAAGATAAACGAGACCGCAAAACTATGACAACAGGAATGCAGCAATGGGTGTCTGACGGCCACGTTTTCGCGCTTGAAAACAGCCCACGGTGGTTCCTGGAGGCGTCGCTATGCGGGCAGCTGACCTAAGCCACGGAGGTTGCGCCTTCCTTCGTCCTTGACAGCGAACGTCGCAGTGTGTCAGCGACCGTCGCGAGGTTGCAGATAGAATCCAGGTCGGTCGGAGCCCTTTGCGGGATGCAATCCTCGCTACGGAGAGGCAGAACCGCATATTTTGTGAAACGGAATAAACATGTTTTGATCTCTTGCGTCAGTATCGTATTTCGCCCCTTCGGCGAGAAACTGTCGCGACGGAAAGCAAAAAAAGAAAAATGAAAAAAAAAACGCGGAACGTTAGCAGAAATTTTCGTGAGTAACCTGGAAAGCGAAATTGGAGATGCCTCACAAAGAAATGAGCGAGACACGAATAACGCGAAACGCGAACCTGGGCATTGTTTTTTTCTGGAGGAAAAGGCGAACAATAGCCCCTGCCAGCAAGTGGGGATTGTTAGTCATAGCGTTTGTTATTTCAAATTCTAGTCGACGTTTCTGAATAGAATCGTCTCTTTCAAAGACATCAGAAGAAGTGATGGAAACCGCGTTAACCATTTTGCCAAGTAGGAACATTCATTATCCTATCAACGTTTAGGGCAGCATGCCAAGCCGTCTTATGAAAGAGAGAGAGCTACATAGAAGAGTGCACAGATTCCCACAGTTGTCGCATTTCACTAACATAGATTAAAAAAACAAAGAGGTAGCAATTCCACTACAAGTGAACTTGCTTTTTTTTTAGATTATACATATCTCCGTAAACAGTGCTCCTCCACACGTACGATCACTCGCGAAGCCACAGCATCGCGTTGCGCCACGCTTGTTTGTCCCGGGACTCGCGCATTCATTCTGGGGCCACGCAAAATTTCGTAACGCCGCCGCTCCGGTGTCGCATCACGCGCAGAGGCGTACAGCGGGGGCAGAGCAAGAAGACGAGGACGGGAAAGTTGCCACTGCCGCGTTCCGAAAGCACGTAGACGAGGGAGCGCAAAGTTCGCCAGAGACCGACAGATAAGCCCTGAGAGAAAGGGACGAGAAGCCGGGCGTCGTTATATACTACGTGTTCCGAAAAAAAAAAAAAAAAAAAAAACGACTGTCCTCCTAAAACTGCTCCGTCGGGGCAGGCGACAGGGGGAGAAAAGAGGGGAAAGAGCAGGACGGTAGGCACGCCGGCAGGCAGCCGGTCGGGGCGTCGTTGGTACTACGCGACTTGTCGAGGCGATGAGAAGACAACAGATTTTGGAGGGACTAGGGCCAGACGGGGCCAACAGATATGACGCTAGACATATCTGTTGCACACACACACATCGGCGCGCAGTGGCACTCGTACAAGCCTGGCCTCGTGCTCACGTCACGGCGATAAAAACCGCCCGCGACTCGTCTCAATGCTTCAGTGCTCTCTTCAAAAGCTGCGGCTTCCAGTTTCTGCGGGACTGCGAAAGGACCCAGTAGACGCGACAGCTCTTTTCGAGCGTGCTGCGGGGGCGCCCATATCGCGTTCTTCAAGGAGATGGGCCAGTGTTTACCTTGCAGCCAGCCTCCATACGTGGCTGCTCGCCTCCCGAGACCCCTGCGAAAAGACGCGACAGTCGCAAGTTTACGGGTTCCTTCTTTAGGGAGCCAGTGAGCCGGCTCGTTACGATTGCACGGGCGCTTTTTTTTTTAACCGCTGGACGTGGGAGGTTGGCCGCATGTTTGTGATGTTGCAGCACCACTGGGTCAGCGTATATAAACAGGGTGGTGTTTTCACGCCGTGACATTGCGCAGGTTCGCGATAAAGGCGAGGGAAAACGGCTGTCCTCCCGTAGCCTTCGAGAGCCCTATATCCGTCGCAATGACGAAACCTTTGGAAAGGAAAATTTTGGGTGGGAAACGTGGCAGAACTGGGTCAGGTGAGCAACTGATTCCTCTTTCTTTTTTCTGTGTGTGTGTGTGTGTGTGTGTGGTGTGTGTGTGTGTGTGTGTGTGTGTGTGTGTGTGTGTGTGTGTGTGTGTGTGTGTGTGTGTGTGTGTGTTGAGCAGGTAGTCGTAAGCCTTGCACCACAACTTATTTTTATTATGCTTTCCCCATACGAAGAAAAAAAAATGGAGCATAAAAATACCATAAAAAGATATCACGTAAGCTGCGTAACTCGACAACGTATCGATTTCTTTAATTGCTATCATGTGTCACAGAAAGCGGGTGATATACGGAAGCGCAATACATCGGACTTACGCAAGTACGAATATCTCATTATGCGTTAGTGAATCCCCGTTTCACCATCCACGAGTTTCCGCGTCAGAGCTCACTTCATAAAGCAAAATAAAGCTCGCAGCCGCACTCGCCTCTGCAACTTTGTCACCGGCTAACCCATTGCCCGCGACACACTACCTCATCCTACAGACACTGTTTCATAGATAGCTATGCCGCCATGTGGCGTGCAGATGTTCTAAGATCACCACGCTTGGATTTTTCACGCGGCACGAGTACACGACGCGTTTCGCCGCTTATACGGCTCAGCGGTGACAATAACCGACTGAAACTGAAGTTGGAACAGCTGCAGCTACGCATGCATGTGTTATCGAAAGCATTTTCACTTTTGTTGGAACAGCATCTTTGCGCGAGTAAAATAGTTACCAGTACTGCCCCAAATTTCCTAAACTTGGTCTACATAAGCCGTATTTTTTTCAGAATGACACCCGAATAAACGTAGCTTGTGTAACCTTGGTGACAAAAAAGTCGGCACAATACCAACCATCGAAGAGAAAAATATATGAAGTTCGAAGTTTTTGAGTCACGTTTGAAGCTTAGTTTGGTACATTGAGAAACACTATCACAACAGCGTTTCTGTATGAGTTGTGCGTATAAGGCTTGAATAAACGTTTCCCTTTCACACAAGCAAGAGAAACCAACAGACTATATCTCTTCCTTTACTTTTTCCACATGTTTTCTATTTGTGGCAACTTTAGTCGAAGAATTCATTTAGGAAACATGCTCAGCATCCTGTTGGCCAAGCAATTTTCGTCAGTAAGTCTCTACAGTTCAAGTTGGTCCTCAAACCACGGCTGGGAATACATTACACATGCCACACTCCGACATTCTACTCCACGTTGCTAAACAAAAGAGGAACTAGTCCCACAGAACCGACGAATCGATCTTCTTGTGTCTTGGTTCACTATAACTTCGATGTTTTCTCGGGCGTTTTTATTTAGTTTTAAGGTGACTTCATAGAGGGCAGCTTCTAGCAATTCCTTGCCCCAGTAACAGTATGAAATGACAAAAAAAAAAAAAAAACGCGTCCGTCCTTTATTCATTGTGGGTAAAATATTCTTACCGCTGACTATACCTTGCGAACCGTTACCTACCCCCCTCCCTCTAAAAAAGTAACAAACACTCGAAAGCCGCACTTTCGCCACGTCCAGATGTAGAAAACTGCAATCCATCAACTTTGCTTCTCCAACAACGCTGAGGGCAAACTCTCAGCAACCCGAATTCATCATGCGTTGGAATTCGCTTTCCGCAAGAAAGAAACAAAAACGATAACAATACGTTTGAACGAAGACAAGCCGGAACAGTGCAATGCAACTTTGTGAGAGAAACCACGAAAACAGTTGCAGGCTCTGCAGAGCTCCGTCGTAAACTCGCCTTTGTTTTTAATTCTGTCTACAAAAACGACATTTCGTGGTTGAACTTGTTTTTCGCGTCGCGTCAACAAACGCTTGGTATTGCTGCGCCCGAAGCAACGCCAAATACTTTCGCTGGTCAGGGACTACAGGTGCCGTCCAGAGGGAAAGGATATGGAAGAGAAACGAAAAGGCAAGTTGGACATATGTGTGGTATTTTCAACTTTATCCTTAGTCATATTCACAACAGAAAAAAAAATATGAGTGCACCTCTTTTACACCTTCTTTGTTTGTGTGTTTTGGGAGTAAACACAACCTACACGCTTCGCGAGTTACTACATCGTGCCTCACCACTTGTTAAATACTAATTTCTTCAAGCTAGCCCTAACCTCAGCTCCTGTAACGTTCCTAAGCTTTGGGAGTCATTCCCACCCAAAAATGTACCCGGTTTCTCCACAGGCGTGTTTGAACAGTTTGCTTGGAACGCTAACTCAATTAGAAACAACATACACGATTACCTCTGTCATGTTTTAATGCTCGTCTTTCTGACTCACTGAAACCGATGCCAATATACCCAAGCTCTGTGCTTATGTAAACTTGTTATCCTAATCAATTTAGGCGTCAAGCTGCTAGATAAGCTGGATTTTTCGTGACGACATTCAGCGCCATTAATCTTGGCAGTTTATCGGCCCCCATGCTTGCGAAGGGAGCTTGATGTTTCAACCAACTGTATACGGAGTGGAAATCGTCACGTCTACGCCAAGCCGAGATTATTTCCACTTTTCGCGTTCTGTCCGAATGATTATTGAGCGCTGAAAAAAAGCCATTACTTCCTCCGCGACGCGCGTCCCGTCTTTCTGCCGCGACAGTAGTTAATTGCGAGAAAGTTTGAGACTAATTATTGATGCTCACCGTCTCATTTATTTCCTTGCCCGAGGTAATAAACAGTGTTGAATGCTCGCTTCCATTTCGCCACCCAATCATTGCATTTACTGCCGGGCGTCAGCTAGCCGACCATGCAAGTTTTCAAAGCATCGGGCAATACGATCGCGAGCGGAATCCATCATTATCATTATGTGCTTTCAGCCTCCACTTGTGCGCTATCGTGGACGAGTGTAACGTAAAACCTTTGGATGATAATACCAACGCGCTCACATGCGTAGCAGTGTTCACCACGCAAACCAAAGTCCCAAGCTGCCATTTGTTTCCGAGTCCGTTTCGTCTGAAATTGTATAGATGAACTACACGACCTTTCCTGCTTCGTGCCTCTATGCTTTCCCTCCCCCTCTTCCTCCCCCGCTTCGTGTATAGGAATGCAAGCCGGATGTGCACTCTTGTTTCACTGCAATGGCCAGCAGAGCGGCATTTAACTAATGCGGCTGTGAGGAGACGATTGAACACATTCAGCGCCACTGCCCATCCTACCAAACTCCAAAGCGTGCTCTAAGAGCCAAACTTGGTCGCCTTGAGGCAAGACTATTGTCATGAAAGAAGGTCCTCGGACCTCGGCGTATGGCTTCACGCACGCGCAAGGCCACGAAAGCCCTATTCAGCCACTTGAAGGTGACCGAACTTCACGGGCATCTGTGAACTACCACTGCGAGCTCGTGTTCTCAATAACTGTTCATTTATTTTAGTACTCTCGTTCTTTGTTCTCTATAATGTCTATTATACCTTCTCCCCACGCATGGGGTAGACAACAGAGAGAAAGCTCATAGTTACCCTACCAGCCTTTCTCTTCCCCTTCTCTCTCTCTTTGAACGAAAGTAAACTACGCTTCCTACACACACACACACACACACACACACACGCACACACACACACACACACACACACACACACACACACAGCGCGCGCGTGTGCTATTCCAAATTAAAACTGCGAGTTTAAAAAGAGAAGGACTAAACAATTTGCATAAAGCTCCTAAAGAACACAGCGTACATTTTTTATTTATATGAAATTGAGTGGCGATGTCATTCGTGGTTCACGGCTACTCCTTTTACTCGGTTATTAATGTGCTCTACGGAGTAAACTTTCGCATTAGCTAAGGGCGTTTAAGGGGGCACTAACAAATTTCTGCGTATAAGGGGCACTAACAACGTTCTGCAGCTCATTCATTTGTGATTCGTTTGCATTAATTGTAGAAAGCAAAAGTTTCCATCCCATCTAAAGCACTAGCTACACTACGCTGAACCAGTGCACAGTAGCCAGTGCGGTGTCCCTTCCTGCATTCTTATCACACGTCAGGTGCCGATCCGCGCCCCTGATTCAACTGATAGTGCCATTCGAGTCGGCGATAAAGGACGAAAGACGTAGGAAAGGGAATCAGCTGACGGAAAATAAGAGTCGCTGCGCATATTGCGTTCGGAAGCAACGAACTTAACGGCCATCGCCGACCTGAGGGAGGATGCGGCTGAGCAAACACGCCAAAGGCAACGCCCGGCCATGCGAGTCCGTTCTTGTGGCGAGGATTTGAGCGCAGCTCGAGAATCGCACAACAGGCTCTGGCGAAACCCTCTCCCCAAGGCGCTTTTTTGCGGCAGTCTTTGGAAGGGCGAAAAAAAAGCACCGGCCCTGCGCAAGGCCTCTCGAAGATTGGATCCGTTCAACGCAGTTTGCTGATCGGATTGAGAGAAAAGGTGAAGTAGTTCGCTGACGGAATCGAATTGAAGAGCCGCCACCTGCGTAGCTACAACTTAGGACGAAAATAAGTTGGAACTTCATGCTCGAATCAGTAGCGGAAGGCTCTTGAAAGTAAAGCAGTTTGGGGCGGGCGTTCGGGGGCGGGCGCATTTGGAGAGCACTCTAAGCACTCTTCACCGCAAACGGAGAAGCGTGGCGGGAATGCCGAGAGCTGCCACGGCATTGTGTATCGCGTTGAGACCTATACTTTTCCCCTCAAAAGCAAACCGCCGGCTCTCGAGAGATCACGGAAGGTGGCGAGAAGCCGGCCCAATATTGGTTCAACTCAATGACTTCAAATAGGGCCAGCGTCGGAAAGAACCGACCACGCTACAGGCGATGTGAAGTACTGAAAGATATTCAACAACTCCTATTTTTTTTTTTCCGCGTGATAAACACCAGGTAATCTTTGCGTGGTCGATAAGAGCACGCAATGCGTAAAAAAACGAGAAATGTGCGGTATCGGCTGTGAAAAGAAAGAATGCAGGAGTGATCCCACAACAGGATGCGAGGCAATGAGGCACGCCCTTCAACTTCGTTGCACTAAGCCACCTACTTAAAAAGAGTAGAAACCATAGTGAAGTTACACAAAAGTAAGTCCAAGGCGCTGAAGTTTTTGATAGCTTAACTTGAAACGAAACGGTCGCTTACCTTGAGCTGATGAGAGTCCGAGTAAGATCCCAAGGAGAAGGAAGGCCACTGTTGAACCGTAGCACACACAATTTCCCACTCGTCGCATCGTCGCTGCGAGGGTCGAGCGCGAAGTAAGTCAGCAAAGATGCAAAAACCTAACGAAGCACTGGGCGTCTCAAGTTCTTCCAAAACACACGCGGGGAGCGAGTTCGCGGGCGAAAATTATTCGGCAACTGCTCGCCGCTAAGCGAAAACAGGGCAGTCCGCAGAAAAGGCACGCGTTGCACGTCCGGAGACGCGAGAAATTGCGAAGCCGGAAAATGATAGTCCAGCAGCCTAAGGCAGCGGGAAGCCTGAACAGCGTCGTTCGGGCACGCCGGACGGGACGGTCGTAGGGTCGGTGTGGTGGCGAGCCGAAACGTCCGATCCGAGAATACACGGAGAGCCCGGGCAACACCAGCCGCGCCGTAGCCAGCACACGCACCAACTCGCGACTCGCTGTCAGTGCCGCCGCCGCGCGCTTCCGCGCGCGTGCGCCCGCCAGTTACGTCACAGCGCGAGCCTCCCGCGGCGACCAATGGCGAGTCGCGCTTCGGACGCGCGCGTGGATGAAAAGTCGCGCAGAGCGTGCGCCCGGGACGCGCGGCAAACGGCGCTTGCGGATGGAACTATTTTCGTTGCTCACTGCGGCAGGGCATGACGCTGGTACAAGGGCATGTGCTGAGTCAAGTGGGAAACGCCGCGCGTTGACGCTCTCTTGCTGGCCGGTGCGGGCAGGAAAAGACAGCTACGTAGTGTTGGTGGTGGCTGTTCCGAGCGATGCAACAGCCTTCCCGAGTCCGGATGCCCTTTCGCTCGCTCGCTCGCTGTAGCTTTCCGGGGAATGGCGTGATTCGAGATGACTGATGTTCCGTCTCTCCCAGCGTTAGAGAGCGGTGATGAATGAACCCTGTGTCGGGTGTGGACAACACGTTCTCTGCTGAGTGCGCTACCGCCGCAGTGCCAACTAAGAGGTGCGTGCGTCGGCAGGTTGGAGGTGTGGTACCGTGCGTAGGTGGCCTGCCTAGCTTTAACCTCTACCCTCTAGCGTTCGTGTCTGCCTCTAATTGGGTCAACCTGAAGCCCGCGCTATGGTGGCTAGAATTGGCCACCATACCCGCGCTCCTGTGGAAGCGTGCCGCGGTTTAAACTACAACAACAGATTAAACCGCTGCAGCAGTGGAAAGATTGCTTGTTGTCTGTTTGTTTGCCACTTCCTTGTGTGAAATATCTGTATGACTTTTTTTTCTTTCTTGCTATGTTCATGTCCTCTATTTATTTTATCCCCTCGAAACATCCAGCCGGCTTTGTGACCCCATAGAAGGCAGTTGCTGGCCTGCTTCCTCCTATTCTTATGCGTCGTCAATTGTGTGCTCGCGTATACAGATCAAATACTAAGAATACGCGAAATTCTCCCTCACGCCCCTCTTTACTCCCCGTACACCATCGCACAAAGAAAATATATTTTCATGTTCTCTTCTCCTCGTTGTCATACTTACTTTCTGAAGACTTTGTTTTGATTAAGCCACATTCGTGCGTCACGATTCTGAAGTACAAAGCGCGTGCGAAAAGTGATGGATGTGGTGACAGAGAGTCTGGTGTGGAGGCTGCGTTCCGAATTCCAGGAGGGAGACTGTTTTTCGACGCTCAACTTGAAATGGTGCCGGAGTGGCGACGCGAAAATTGTTCTTATGAACACCGGAAGCGCACATGCTGTCCCACACGAGGATGTCAGTAGCGTTTTTTTTTTCCTCCCTTGCTAAGACAAGATAGATGATATCATTTCATGACAACGCCGCACGAGGGTTTTTTTTTTTACTGTAGAATTTTGTGATGGTGCGCCGTTCGTAATATACAAGCATGTCATGGTTGCCGTATGGCGGGGAGTGAGTGCTGTACGTTGGATAATGAAATAGCCTGCATATAGTTTCATTCTTTACAGGAACACACAACGAAAACTGTTGAACATGCATCGAAGGACGACAGAAGCGCACATATGGCGAATCGTATAATACTTGTTGGGACTTTATGTACACATACCCTGATATGAATTATGATTGATGTCGAGTGCAGGGCTCTGGAAATTTTCACCATGTGGTATTCTTCAACATGCACCTAAAAATTTAAGTATGCATGGGCCTGTAGCGCTTGGCCTCCATCGAAATGCGACCGCCGGGGCCAGCACTGTTGCCGCGGACCCTCAGCACGGTGATAGAGTATGGAAATATATTGCCAATTCAAAAAATTTGGACCCCGGACATGCCAACCTTACATGTCACATTTCAATATTGCATCACTAGTGCTCTTTTATTACGATTGTTATATGCGTAGTTATTACGTCGAACCAGGGAACCTTTTGCTGATTATCGTAACCTACGAGCGGCAGGTCAAATTTGAGAAAATGCGCGCATGTTTGCTGTTAATAGTGCGCTTGAAACTTCACTAAGACGAAATCGCTTATTTAAGTTCACTGACACGAAGTAAGTGCTGGGATGCGTTTGAAAGACAGTGAAACAGGACACTAAATATTTACCGCCTGCATATACAGACAGAAGGGCCGTGCTGGAAAGTGCTTAACGAAATTTCAATAGTTAGTCGACCTCGAATCTACCAGTGAGGTGTTACTGTGCGTCAAGTATAGTCTTGATTGATTGATATGTGGGGTTTAACAATCCCTAAATCACCATATGATAACGAGAGACGCCGCAGTGGAGGACCCTGGAAATTTCGACCGCCTGGTGTTTCTTTAGCGTGCACCCAAATGTGAGCACACGGGCATATAGCCTTTCGCCTTCATAGAAAATGCAGCACCGCAGCCGGGATTCGACCTCGCAGCCTGCGTACCTTAAGCCACTATATCACCACGGCGGGGCCTTTGCGGGGGGGGGGGGGGGGGGGCGAAGGTTTATTGCAATGCCCCCATTCTCATCATATCGATTATAGGGGGTTGACTTTGCACCATGATCCTCGTCCCCCCCTTCTTTTTCACACCATTCTACTGTATTAGGCTGGCTTCCACTGTATCAGCTTATTATTGGTATGGAACCGCACTCTTGGAAATGAGGTGTATTGAAGGCTTGTATCTTGTGCGGCGTAAAGTCATTCGGCACGGAGTATGTTGGTGCTTGCCTCAAGAGCGCTGTTTCTTTTCTCCAAAAAGCTTCAGGTGGTCTGAGATGTCTTCGTACAATAGGAAGCCAGCGGAGGCCAGGAAATTATAATGTGTTACGTACGAGAGCTCACGGATCGACGTTGCATAACTACGAATACCCTGCGACGTTACGTAACCCATTTTGGTGTTATACAAGCTAACTAACGTTCAATTGACGTACTAAAGTCGGCGTAGAGAAATTCCACGCATGCTTCCGGTGTATAATTGTGCTTAATTACACTGAAACTACGCTGAGAACGCCACCTTTCTTTTTTCCACGCTGAGGACTTCCACGCACACATGTGCGTGCTGAGTCAGCGGCACTGAGACGTAATCCGCTGCAAGCACGTTCAACATGCCATTCGGCAGCACCGCACCACTGCCTTACAACAACAGTTGGTTTTTGGTGACCCAAAGAAGGCTCTTCAGTCATCAATAGCTTAAAAGAAGTCGAGCGTAATGCGGCATCAGTCGTCGTCGATCGCATTCATCTTGTCGACAGCATTCATCCGTTGTCGACAGCCTTCGAGGGTCTCGCTATATCGCTGTTTACTTCATTCACGTCAAGGCGGAAGAAAGCCATCCATCAAGACCTGTCAGCGCAGCCCCCTTTTGTCATTACTACCGTTAACCGCTTTCCCCGCGATTCTATTATTCTCCGGAAAGTCAATTAACTCACGACTGGCTACCAGAAAACAAACCCGTACCGGCTATATGAATCGAATCTATAGGCAACGACGCAATGATGCTTCCTGCCCATACTGACACCGCTATCGGTTCGCAGTGCAATACGGCGCATTCGATTGATTGATATGTGGGGTTTAACGTCCCAAAACCACTCTATGATTATGAGAGACGCCGTAGTGGAAGGCTCCGGAAATTTCGACCACCTGGGGTTCTTTAACGTGCCCCCAATCTGAGCACACGGGCCTGCAACATTTCCGCCTCCATCGGAAATGCAGCCGCCGCAGCCGGGATTCGAACCCGCGCCCTGCGGGTCAGCAAATACGGCGCATTCAAGAACACCAATTCGTCTATACGTTCGCGGGATTGCGGACCGCGTATACGCACGTACGAAGAACGTGTCTCAATTGCGAAACATCAAAACGTGCGCGCGGTGCTGCAGGTATTGTGTGTCCTCGTTCCTCAATATGTGCCATGGGTGAGACGGTACAAGGAGAAGTGCGCTTAATGGGAATGCGTCCTTCAGCTGGGGCTCGTTTGCAATCATCCTTTTTTTTCTTCAATAGTACTTCACCAGCAAACCGAGATCCTGGGGATGACCTTGAGATGTGTTTCTCAGCGGTGGTGTAAACACGCGGCTCCCAGTATAGTGCGGCAGGCCTTGAACGTGCACATGTGCGTAAGTCGATATATATATATATATATATATATATATATAT
>NW_023608277.1:0-23947 GCF_013339725.1 Rhipicephalus microplus | reverse complement strand
GGAGTACGACTGTCTCCGTGGCACAATTGGCTAGCGCGATCAGCTGTTAACCGAAAGCTTGGAGGTTCGAGCCCACCCGGTAATGGTGCGGCGCTTTTTTTCTTTGGGCTGATAGCTTTAAAGATATGTTCTGATGGTGGTGAGAGTGGAGCACGACTGTCTCCGTGGCGCAATTGGCTAGCGCGATCGGCTGTTAACCGAAATGTTGGAGTTTTGAGCCCACCCGGGGACGGTGTGTCGCTTTTTTTTCTTTGCACTGATAGCTTTGAAGATATATTCTGATGGTGGTGAGAGTGGAGTACGACTGTCTCCGTGGCACAATTGGCTAGCGCGAGCGGCTGGTAACAGAAAGGTTGGAGGTTCGAGCCCAACCGGGGGTGGTGTGTCGCTTTTTCTTTCTTTGCGCTGATCGCTTTGAGGATATGCTCTGATGGTGGTGAGAGTGGAGCAGGACTGTCTCCGTGGCGCAATGGGCTAGCGCGATTGGCTGTTTACCGAAAGCTTGGAGGTTCGAGCCCACCTGGTGGTGGTGCAGCGCTTTTTTTCTTTGGGCTGATAGCTTTGAAGATATGTTCTCATGGTGGTGAGAGTGAAGCAGGACTGTCTCCGTGGCGAAATTGGCTAGCGCGATCGACTGTTAACCGAAAGGTTGGAGGTTTGAGCCCTCCCGGGAGTGGTGTGTTGCTTTTTTTCTTTAGGCTGATAGCTTTGAAGATATGTTCTGATGGTGGTGAGAGTGGAGCAGGACTGTCTCCATGGCACAATTGGCTAGAGCGATCGGCTGTTAACCGAAAGGTTGGAGGTTTGAGCCCACCCGGTGGTGGTGCGGCGCTTTTTTTTCTTTGGGCTGATAGCTATGAAGATATGTTCTGATGGTGGTGAGAGTGGAGCAGGACTGTCTCCATGGCGCAATTGGTTAGCGCGATCGGCTGTTAACCGAAAGGTTGGAGGTTCGAGCCCACCCGGTGGTGGTGCGGCGCTTTTTTTTCTTTGGGCTGATAGCTTTGAAGATATGTTCTGATGGTGGTGAGAGTCAAGCAGGACTGTCTCCGTGGCGCAATTGGCTAGCGCGATCGACTGTTAACCGAAAGGTTGGAGGTTCGAGCCCACCCGGTGGTGGTGCGGCGCTTTTTTTCTTTGGGCTGATAGCTTTGAAGATATGTTCTGATGGTGGTGAGAGTGGACCAGGCCTGTCTCCGTGGCGCAATCGGCTAGCGCGATCGGCTGTTACCCGAAAGTTTGGAGTTTCAAGCCCACCCGGGGACGGTGTGTCGCTTTTTTTTCTTTGCACTGATATCTTTGAAGATATGTTCTGATGGTGGTGAGAGTGGAGCACGACTGTCTCCGTGGCGCAATTGGCTAGCGCGATCGGCTGTTAACAGAAAGGTTGGAGGTTCGAGCCCACCCGGGGGTGGTGCGGCGCTTTTTTTTCTTTGCGCTGATAGCTTTGAAGATATATTCTGATGGTGGTGAGAGTATAGCAGGACTGTCTCCGTGGCGCAATTGGCTAGCGCGATCAGCTGTTGACCGAGAGGTTGGAGGTTTGAGCCCTCCCGGGAGTGGTGTGTCGCTTTTTTCTTCGCGCTGATAGCTCTGAAGAAATGTTCTGACGGGGGTGAGAGTGGAGCACGACTGTCTCTGTGGCGCAATTGGCTGGCGCGAACGGCTGTTAACCGGAACGTTCGAGGTTCGAGCCCACCCGGTGGTGGTGCGGTGCTTTTTTGCTTTGGGCTGATAGCTCTGAAGATATGTTCTGATGGGTGTGAGAGTGGAGCACGACTGTCTCCGTGGCGCAATTGGCTGGCACGATCGGCCGTTAACCGAAACGTTCGAGGTTCGAGCCCACCCGGTGGTGGTGCGGCGCTTTTTTTTCTTTGGGCTGCTAGCTTTGAAGATATGTTCTGATGGTGGTGAGAGTAGAGCAGGACTGTCTTCGTGGCGCAATTGGCTAGCACGGTCGGCTGTTAACCGAAAGGTTGGAGGTTCGAGCCCTCCCGGGATAGGTGTGTTGCTTTTTTCTTTGCGCTGATACTTTGAAGATATGTTCTGATGGTGGTGAGAGAGGAGTAGGATTGTCTCCGTGGCGCAATTGGCTAGCGCGAACGGCTGTTAACCGAAAGCTTGGAGGTTCGAGGCCACTCGGGGGGTGATGCGGCGCTTTTTTTCTTTGCGCTGATAGCTTTGAAGGTATGTTCTGATGGTGGTGAGAGTGGAGCAGGACTGTCTCCGAGGCGCCATTGGCTAGCGCAATCGGCTGTTAACCGAAAGGTTGGAGGTTCGAGCCCTCCCGGAAGTGGTGTGTTGCTTTTTTTTCTTTGGGCTGATAGCTTTGAAGATATGCTCTGATGGTGGTTAGAGTGGAGCAGGAATGTCTCCGTGGCACAATGGGCTAGCACGTTCTGCCGTTAACCGAAAGATTGGAGGTTCGAGCCGACCCGGTGGTGGTGCGGGATTTTTTTCTATGGGCTGATAGCTTTGAAGATATGTTCTGATGGTGGTGAGAGTGAAGCAGGACTGTCTCCGTGGCGAAATTGGCTAGCGCGATCGACTGTTAACCGAAAGGTTGGAGGTTCGAGCCCACGCGGTGGTGGTGCGGCGCTTTTTTTCTTTGGGCTGATAGCTTTGAGGATATGCTCTGATGGTGGTGAGAGTGGAGCAGGAGTGTCTCCGTGGCGCAATTGGCTAGCGCGATCGGCTGTTAACCGAAAGCTTGGAGGTTCGAGGCCACCCGGGGGTGGTGCGGCGCTTTTTTTTCTTTGCGCTGATAGCTTTGAAGATATGTTCTGATGGTGGTGAGAGTAGAGCAGGACTCTCTCCGTGGCGCAATTGGCTAGCACGAGCGGCTGTTAACAGAAAGGTTGGAGGTTCGAGCCCAACCGGGGTGGTGTGTCGCTTTTTTTTCTTTGCACTGATATCTTTGAAGATATGTTCTGATGGTGGTGAGAGTGGAGCACGACTGTCTCCGTGGCGCAATTGGCTAGCGCGATCGGCTGCTTACCGAAAGATTGGAGGGTTCGAAGCCGCACCTGGTGGTGGTGTGCAGCGCTTTTTTTCATTTGGGCTGATAGCTTTGAAGATATGTTCTGATGTGGTGAGAGTGGAGCAGGACTGTCTCCGTGGCGCAATGGCTCGCGCGATCGGCTGTTAACCGAAAGGTTGGAGTTTCGAGCCCTCACGGGGTGGTGGTGGCTTTTTTCTTGCGCTGATAGCTTTGAAGATATGTTCTGATGGGTGAGAGTGGAGCAGACTGTCTCGTGGCGCAATTGGCTAGCGCGATCGGCTGTTAACCGAAGTTGGAGTTCGAGCCACCGTGGGGGCGCGCTTTTTTTTTTTCTTTGGGCTGCTAGCTTTGAAGATATTGGTTAAGGAGAATAACTTTACTTTATAAAACGAGGAATAAACTCGGTGGTGGACAAGAGGGCGCCCTAGTTGGCTCACAGATCTGGACAACATCGGCCTCCCTTTGTCCCTTCTTCGTCGTTCTCAATCCTACCGTTACATGATTTCCCCGGCGGCTGGAGCACCGACCCGGTGCTAATCAGGAGGCACTGGAGTAATACGGTTTGAGTCGCGTAACATGCACTACGTCAGTGTGAGGGTGAAGGATGGCGGGGTCCGTAGGGGTGATTTCGTATGTGACGTCAGTTACTTGGCGTAAGATACGGTAGGGACCTGAATAGCGTGGGAGTAACTTCTCCGAAAGTCCAACGCGGCGCGAGGGGAACCATAACAGAACGAGATCTCCGGGTGTGAAGTGGACGTCACGATGGCGGGCGTCGTATACGCTCTTCTGATTGTCCTGGGAGTCCAGTAAGCGTCGTCGAGCAACTTGGCGTGCCGCTTGGGCCTTCATTATTGCATCACGAGCGTACTGAGACTTGTCATTTAGTCCGGCCGGCAGGAGGGTGTCGAAAGGTAGCGCAGGGTCACGGCCGAACAACAGAAAAAAAGGAGAGAACCCAGCGGTGTCGTGTCTGGAAGAATTGTACGCGAATGTTACAAACGGTAACGTAGTGTCCCAGTCGCGGTGATCGGCGGAGACATACATGGAGAGCATGTCGGTGAGAGTGCGATTGAGGCGCTCCGTTAGACCATTTGTTTGTGGATGGTAAGCAGTCGAGAGCTTGTGTTTAGTGGCGCAGGAGCGGAGGAGGTCATCAACCACTTTGGAAAGGAAGTAGCTGCCTCGGTCGGTAAGGAGTTGTCGAGGGGCGCCATGATGTAAGATGACGTCCTCCAAAAGGAAATCGGCCACGTCAGTTGCACAGCTGGTTGGAAGGGCCCGTGTGATCGCGTATCGGGTAGCATAATCGGTTGCTACTGCAATCCACCGATTACCCGCAGCTGACGTAGGAAAAGGGCCAAGCAGGTCCACGCCAACACGGTAGAATGGGTCTTGTGGGATGTGCAGTGGCTGAAGACGTCCGGCCGGAGGGGCATTTGGTTTTTTTCCGTCGTTGACAAGGGTCGCAGGCTGCAATATAACGGCAGACGTCGCGGTACATGCCAGGCCAGAAGAAGCGCCGGCGAACTCTGTCGTAGGTCCGTGACACGCCGAGGTGACCCGCTGTAGGTGCATCATGAAGCTGGGCGAGAACAGTGTGACGCAATTGAATGGGAACGACGAGTAGTCTTTCGGGGCCGTCAGGACGCATATTGCAACGGTACAATACACCATCATGTATTTCAAACATTCGAAGGGAAGGGTCGGGCCTCACCGATGTGAGCCTTCGGATAATACCGTCCAAGAAAGTATCTCGTCGCTGCTCGATTCCAATGTCATGAAACGCGGATAGAGAGAAAACGTCGATAGGAAGGGTGGTTTTAGAGGAGTCGCCGTCTGGAGGGTCGACAGGATACCGGGACAAGCAGTCCGCATCTTGATGCAGGCGGCCGGTTTTATACAGGACTGAGTAATCAAATTCTTGAAGGCGCAGCGCCCAACGGCCAAGACGGCCTGAAGGGTCTTTAAGGGACGAAAGCCAGCACAAGGCGTGGTGATCTGTGATTACTGTGAATGGCCGGCCGTACAAATAGGGACGAAATTTACCGACTGCCCAAACAAGTGCCAAACATTCCCGTTCGGTTATTGAATATTTTCTTTCAGCAGGCGAAAGAAGGCGGCTGGCATAAGCAACAACACGGTCTCGTCCTTGTTGTTTCTGGGCGAGGACTGCACCGATGCCATAGCCACTTGCGTCTGTACGAACTTCTGTTGGAGATGAAATATCAAAGTGGGCGAGGATAGGCGGAGACGTAAGCAGACACACTAGATTTTGAAACGCATCTGCTTGCTCAGGGCCCCAATGAAGCCAGCGTCTTTTTTGAGAAGTTGAGTGAGAGGGCGTGCTACGTCGGCGAAGTTTTTAACAAAGCGGCGGAAGTAAGAACAGAGGCCAACGAAACTGCGAACGTCTTTGGTACAGGTTGGTACAGGGAAATCTCTTACTGCGCGTATTTTATCTTGATCAGGGCGAACCCCCACGGAATCAACGAGGTGTCCGAGGACAGAAATTTCACGACGGCCGAAGTGGCACTTTGCCGAATTGAGTTGCAGGCCCGCCTTACGAAAGACAGATAAGATTTTCGATAGCCTTTCAAGGTGCGTCGCAAAAGAAGGCGAAAAAAACGATAACGTCGTCCAGGTAGCACAGGCAGATGGACCACTTGAAGCCGTGCAACAGAGCGTCCATCATACGTTCGAATGTGGCGGGCGCATTACATAAACCGAATGGCATCACTTTAAACTCGTAAAGGCCGTCGGGAGTGATAAACGCCGTTTCTCACGGTCCATGTCATCAACGGCAATCTGCCAGTACCCAGAGCGGAGGTCAATGGAGGAAAAATATTTTGCGCCGTGAAGGCAATCCAGGGCATCGTCTATGCGTGGTAAAGGGTAGACGTCCTTCTTCGTTATTTTGTTTAAATGGCGATAATCGACGCAAAATCTCCAGCTGTTGTCCTTCTTCTTTACAAGTACAACAGGGGACGCCCAGGGACTGCATGAAGGCTCGATGATATTCCGAGAAAGCATTTTGTCGACCTCCTGTTGGATGATGCGCCGCTCTGCATGGGAAACACGGTAGGGTCTCCGATGGATTGGACTCGTATCGCCTGTATCAATCCGGTGCTTAACAACGGACGTCTGGCCGAGTGGGCGGTCGCCAAGGTCGAAGATGTCCCAAAAAGATGCAAGCAGGGAACGCAGGTCGTTAGCTTGTTCTTTCGGCAAGTCGGGGGCAATCATCTTGGTTAACACACTTTGGTCTGATGGAGGAGTAGACGAAGTTTTTTCGGCACTCGGGATGCTGTCATAACTTAGAGTGCAAATATGGCACTCTGCCGCCGGCACGATCTCGGCTAGAGATATACCACGAGGGAGGACTTGTGTACATAGTGAAAAATTCACTAAGGGTAGGCAGGATGCATTGGCCGTAATAGTGATGACGGTGTGAGGAAACGCAACGTTGTGCGAAAGCAGGACGTCAACATTGGGGGACACAATATAAACACCGTCTGGGACAGGTGGAACAGGGGAGACGCCTATGTAAGCTACTGTTCGTTGAGGGAGACGCAGGTGTTCTGTAGAACAAAGCCGACTTGGAGGGCAACTTGGAGGATCAACAACATTAGGTAGAGCGAGTTGCACTATACCGGCAGAGCAGTCTATCAAGGCCGAATGTTCAGACAAAAAGTCTTGGCCCAAAATTATGTCATTAGGGCAGTGTTCTAAAACATAAAACAGAACTGATGTGTGGTGTCCGGCGACGCTGACGCGAGCTGAGCACACACCAATTACGGCGACTTTTCCACCATCGGCCGTTCGGACCACAGGAGTTGGGCCAGGAGTAAGGACTTTCTTCAGCCGTGCTCTAAGGTCAGCGTTCATGATAGACACGTGTGCGCCAGTGTCAATGAGGGCTGTAGTAGGTACACCGTCGACGTCAACATTGATAAGGTTCTGATGTGCGGGCAAGGTCAGTAGAGGATTTTGGGATCGGGTCGGTATTGCAGCATCACCTCCAAGAGCTGCTCCCGTCAGTTTTCCGGAGGTGAACGCCGGAACGAGCTTGGGGACGGCGATCGGCGAGATGGGGGCGAGCGGGAGAAACGGCGTTGTGGCGAAGGGGAGCGGCTGGATCGGGGGCGCGAGGAATTCTCAGGCGTTAGCGGCTCTGTTTTCGGTGATGAGCGTGAATTCCAGACAGGTGGGCGATGGGGCGGAGGGTGAGGCCACGGAGCAGAGCTGGACCAAGCACGGCAGTGACGCGAAATGTGGCCTATACGACCGCAATTGAAGCATATCGGCCGGTCGTCTGGGGTGCGCCATACCGCCGGGTCGCGATAATGTGGGCTGGCAGAAAAACGTCGGTTGGGCGGGACAGTCACGGGTGGATTTGGTGTGGCGTAGTCTGGACGATGAATGGAGCAGACGTTTAAGCCGGCGTTGGCCAGTTCTTGCCTCACGACGGTCTGTATGAGAGAGACGGTGGCGTGATAGCTTTCGGAGTTGGGGGAAGCTGACACGAGTGGAGCTGCGGCTTCTATTTCCCGACGGACAATACGGACAACGTCACCGGGACTTTCCGTAGAAGGCAGGCGAGGGTCTTCGCATGTGGACGTTGCAGCCGTGTTTGGAAGCCGGGCAAACTGGTGGAGAACACGGCGGCTCTTCGCTTCTTCAAAGCGCCGGCATTCAGAAATAATGTCGTGGACCGTAGATGAATTCTTGAACACAAGAAGGTGAAAGGCGTCATCTGCTATGCCCTTAATAATATGGCCAACCTTATCGGCTTCGGACATCTGCGAGTCTACCTTGCGGCACAAAGCGAGCACGTCCTGAATGTACGTGAGGTATGATTCGGTGCACGTCTGAACTCGACGTGCGAGCTCGTTTTGGGCGGCGCGTTGACTTCCCACAGGCCTGCCAAATAGCTCCCGGAGCTTTTGCTTGCATAACTCCCAGCTAGTCAGTTCTTCCTCGTGCGTCTCGTACCAGACCTTTGCGGTACCTCTGAGATAAAAAATCACGTTGGCCAGCATGAGCGTTGGATCCCATCGCATACGTACACCCACTCGTTCGTATGACTTCAGCCAGGCTTCTACGTCAATGCCATCAGTGCCAGAAAAGGTACCTGGATCTCTCGGGGGCTCCAAGATGAGGGTTGACGGTCCAGTTGGAGAAAGCACGGACGTAGTTGGAGAAGGCACGGTAGACGGGGAAGGGTCGGCATTGTTGACTGCAGTCGCCATGGGGGAGACCACTAGGCGCCCGCTACGAAGCTCCGTTTTGCGTGAAGTGAGTACCCCGCACCTCCCACCAATGATGTTACGGGAGAATAACTTTACTTTATAAAACGAGGAATAAACTCGGTGGTGGACAAGATGGCGCCCAGTTGGCTCACAGATCTGACAACATCGTCCTCCTCTTTGTCTTCTTCGTCGTTCTCATCCTACCGTTACAATATGTTCTGATGGTGGTGAGAGTGGAGCAAGGCTGTCTCCGTGGCGCAATGGGCTAGCGCGATCGGCTGTTAACCGAAAGGTTGGAGTTTCGAGCCCACCCGGGGGTGGTGCGGCGCTTTTTTTCTTTGGGCTGATAGCTTTGAAGATATGTTCTGATGCTGGTGAGAGTGGAGCACGACTGTCTCCGTGGCGCAATTGGCTAGCGCGATCGGCTGTTAACCGAAAGGTTGGAGTTTCGAGCCCTCCCGGGAGTGGTGTGCTGCTTTTTTTCTTTGCGCTGATAGCTTTGAAGATATGTTCTGATGGTGGTGAGAGTGGAGCAGGACTGTCTCCATGGCGCAATTGGTTAGCGCGATCGGCTGTTAACCAAAAGGTTGGAGTTTCGAGCCCACCCGGGGACGGTGTGTCGCTTTTTTTTCTCTTTGCGCTGATAGCTTCGAAGCTATGTTCTGATGGTGGGGAGAGATGAGCACGACTGTCTCTGTGCCGCAATTGGCTAGCGCGATCGGCTGTTGACCGAAAGGTTGGAGGTTCGAGCCCACCCGGTGGTGGTGCGGCGCTTCTTTTTCTTTGAGCTGATAGCTTTGGAGAAATGTTGTGACGGTGGTGAGATTGGAGCACGACTATCTCCGTGGCGCAATTGGCTAGCACGTTCGGCTGTCAACCGAAAAATTGAAGTTTCGAGCCCTCCCGGGAGTGGTGTGTCGCTTTTTTCTTCGCGCTGATAGCTCTGAAGATATGTTCTGATGGTGGTGAGATGGCAGCAGGACTGTCTCCGTGGCGCAATTGGTTAGCGCGATCGGCAGTTAACCGAAAGCTTGGAGGTTCGAGCCCACCCCGGGGTGGTGCGGCGCTTTTTTTTCTTTGCGCTGATAGCTTTGAAGATATGTTCTGATGGTGGTGAGAGTATAGCAGGACTGTCTCCGTGGCGCAATTGGCTAGAGCGATCAGCTGTTGACCGAGAGGTTGGAGGTTTGAGCCCACCCGGGGACGTTGTGTCGCTTTTCTCTTTGCGCTGATAGCTTCGAAGATATGTTCTGATGGTGGTGAGAGTGGAGCACGACTGTCTCTGTGGCGCAATTGGCTAGCGCGATCGGCTGTTAACCGAAAGGTTGGAGGTTCGAGCCCACCCGGTGGTGGTGCGGCGCTTCTTTTTCTTTGAGCTGATAGCTTTGGAGAAATGTTGTGACGGTGGTGAGATTGGAGCACGACTATCTCCGTGGCGCAATTGGCTAGCACGTTCGGCTGTCAACCGAAAAATTGAAGTTTCGAGCTCTCCCGGGAGTGGTGTGTCGCTTTTTTCTTCGCGCTGATAGCTCTGAAGATATGTTCTGATGGTGGTGAGATGGCAGTACAGGACGGTTCCAGTGGCACAATTGGCTAGCGCGAAGATCGGCTGTTAACCGAAGGTTGGAGGTTCGAGCCCACCCGGGGGGTGGTGCGCGCTTTTTTTTCTTTGCGCTGATAGCTTGAAGGATATGTTCTGATGGTGGTGAGAGTGGAAGCAGTGACAGTCTCCGTGGCGCAATGGGCTATTTCCCGCGCGATCGGCTGTTAACCGAAAGCTTGGAGTTTCGAGCCCACCCTGGGGGTGGTGCGTCGCTTTTTTTTCTTTGCGCTGATAGCTTTGAAGATATGTTTGATGGTGGTGTAGAGTATAGCAGGACTGTCTCAGTGGCGCAATTGGCTAGCGCGATCAGGCGTTAACCGAAGGTTGGAGTTTGAGCCCACCCGGGGAGTGTGTGTCGCTTTTCTTTGCGCTGATAGCTTCTGAGATATGTTCTGACGGTGGTGAGAGTGGAGGCACGAACTGTCTCCGTGGCGCAATTGGCTAGCGCGATCGGCCTGTTAACGAAAGGTTGGAGGTTCGAGCCCACCCGGTGGTGGTGCGGCGCTTCTTTTTCTTTGAGCTGATAGCTTTGGAGAAATGTTGTGACGGTGGTGAGATTGGAGCACGACTATCTCCGTGGCGCAATTGGCTAGCACGTTCGGCTGTCAACCGAAAAATTGAAGTTTCGAGCCCTCCCGGGAGTGGTGTGTCGCTTTTTTCTTCGCGCTGATAGCTCTGAAGATATGTTCTGATGGTGGTGAGAGTGGAGTACGACTGTCTCCGTGGCACAATTGGCTAGCGCGAGCGGCTGTTAACAGAAAGGTTGGAGGTTCGAGCCCAACCGGGGGTGGTGCGGCGCTTTTTTTCATTGCACTGATAGCTTTGAAGATATGTTCTGATGGTGGTGAGAGCGGAGCAGGACTGTCTCCATGGCGCAATTGGTTAGCGCGATCGGCTGTTAACCGAAAGGTTGGAGTTTCGAGCCCACCCGGGGACGGTGTGTCGCTTTTTTTCTTTGCGCTGATAGCTTTGATGATATGCTCTGATGGTGGTGAGAGTGGAGCAGGACTGTCTCCGTGGCGCAATGGGCTAGCGCGATCGGCTGTTAACCGAAAGCTTGGAGGTTCGAGCCCACCCGGGGGTGGTGCGGCGCTTTTTTTCTTTGCACTGATAGCTTTGAAGATATGTTCTGATGGTGGTGAGAGTGGAGCACGACTGTCTCCGTGGCGCAATGGCTAGCGCGATCGGCTGTTAACCGAAAGCTTGGAGGTTCGAGCCCACCCGGGGGTGGTGCGGCGCTTTTTTTCTTTGCGCTGATAGCTTTGAAGATATGTTCTGATGGTGGTGAGAGTGGAGCAGGACTGTCTCCCGTGGCGCAATTGGTTAGCGCGATCGGCTGTTAACCGAAAGGTTGGAGGTTCGAGCCCACCCGGGGATGGTGTGTCGCTTTTTTTCTTTGCGCTGATAGCTTTGAATGATATGTTCTGATGGTGGTGAGAGTGGAGCAGGACTGTCTCCGTGGCGCAATCGGCTAGCGCGATCGGCTGTTAACCGAAAGTTTGGAGTTTCAAGCCCACCCGGGGACGGTGTGTCGCTTTTTTCTCTTTGCACTGATATCTTTGAAGATATGTTCTGATGGTGGTGAGAGTGGAGCACGACTGTCTCCGTGGCGCAATTGGCTAGCGCGATCGTTTGTTAACAGAAAGGTTGGAGGTTCGAGCCCACCCGGGGGTGGTGCGGCGCTTTTTTTTCTTTGCGCTGATAGCTTTGAAGGTATGTTCTGATGGTGGTGAGAGTAGAGCAGGACTGTCTACGTGGCGCAATGGGCTAGCGCGATCGGCCGTTAACCGAAAACTTGGAGTTTCTAGCCTACCCGGTAGTGGTGCGGCGCTTTTTTTTCTTTGGGCTGATAACTTTGAAGATATGTTCTGATGGTGGTGAGATGGCAGCAGGACTGTCTCCGTGGCGCAATTGGTTAGCGCGATCGGCTGTTAACCGAAAGCTTGGAGGTTCGAGCCCACCCGGGGGTGGTGCGGCGCTTTTTTTTCTTTGCGCTGATAGCTTTGAAGATATGTTCTGATGGTGGTGAGAGTATAGCATTGACTGTCTCCGTGGCGCAATGGGTTAGCGCGATCGGCCTGTTAACCGAAAAGGTTGGAGTTCGAGCCCACGGCCGGTACGGTGGTGCGCGCCTTTTTTTTCGTTGCGCTGATGCTTTGTAAGGATATGCTCTGATGGTCGTGAGAGTGGAGCAGGACTGTCCTCCGTGGCGCAATAGGGCTAGCGCGAATCCGGCTGTTAACCGAAAGCTTGGGAGGTTCGAGCCCACCGGGGAATGGATGCGGGCGCTTTTTTTTTTTGCGTCTGATAGCTTTGAAGATATGGTCTGATGGTGGTTGAGAGTAGAGCAGGACTGTCTCCGTGGCCGCAATTGGAGAGAGCGAATCAGGCTGTTGAACCGAGAGGTGTTGGAGGTTCGAGCCCACCCGGGGACGGTGTTGCGCGCTTTTTTTCTTAGGCCTGATAGCTTCGAAAGATAATGTTTCTGATGGTGGTGATAGTGGATGCAGGAACTTGTCCCGCATGGCGCAATTGGGCTTAGCGCGATCGGCTGTTAACCGAAAGCGTGGAGGTTCGAGCCACCCGGGGGTGTGCCGGTCGCCTTTTTTTTTCTTTGCACTGATAGCTTGGAAGAAAGTGTTCGATGGTGGTGAGAGTAGAGCACGACTGTCTCCGTGGCGCAATGGGCTAGGCGTGATCGGCTGTTAACCGAAAGCGTTCGGAGGTTCGAGAGCCCACCCGTGGGACGGTGTGGCGCATTTTTTTTCTTGGCGCTGATCAGCTTTGATGAGATTGCTGATGTGGTGAGAGTAGGGCAAGGACTGTTCTCCGTGGCGCAATTGGCGTAGCAGCGGATCGGCCTGTTAACCGAAAGGCTTGGAGTTCGAGCCCATCCCGGATGGTTGTGTCGCTTTTTTTTCTTTGGGCGCTGATAGCTTTGAAGAATATGTTCTGATGGTGGTGAGAGAGTGGAGTAGGACTGTCTCCGTGGCGCAATTGGCTAGCGAAATCGGCTGTTAACCGAAAGGTTGGAGGTTCGAGCCCACCCTGGAGTAGTGTGTCGCTTTTTTCTTTGCGCTGATAGCTTTGAAGATATGTTCTGATGGTGGTGAGAGTGGAGCACGACTGTCTCCGTGGCGCAATTGGCTAGCGCGATCGGCTGTTAACCGAAAGCGTTCGAGGTTCGAGCCCACCCGGTGGTGGTGCAGCACTTTTTTTCTTTGGGCTGATAGCTTTGAAGATATGTTCTGATGGTGGTGAGAGTGGAGCAGGACTGTCTCCGTGGCGCAATTGGCTAGCGCGATCGGCTGTTAACCGAAAAGGTTCGGAGGTTCGAGCCCTCCCGGAGTGGTGTGTTGCTTTTTTCTTTGCGCTGATAGCTTTGAAGATATGTTCTGATGGTGGTGAGAGTAGAGCATGACTGTCTCCGTGGCGCATTGGCTAGCGCGATCAGCTTTGACCGAAAGGTTGGAGGCTTCGAGCCCATCCCGGGGGTGGTGTGTCAGCTTTTTTCTTTGCGCTGATAGCTTCGAAGATATGTTCTTGATGGTGGTGAGAGTGGAGCACGACTGTCTCGTGGCGCCATTGGCTAGCGCGAATCGGCTGTTAACCGAAAGCTTGGAGGTTCGAGCCCACCCGGGGGTGGTGCGGCGCTTATTTTTCTTGCGCTGATAGCTTTGAAGATATGTTTCTGATGGTGGTGGAGAGGATATAGCAGACTGTCTACGTGGCGCAATTGGCTAGCGCGATCAGCTTTTGACCGAGAGTTGGAGGTTTGAGCCCTCCCGGAGTGGTGTGTCGCTTTTTTTCTTCGCGCTGATAGCTCTGAAGAAATGTTCTGACGGGGGTGAGAGTGGAGCACGACTGTCTCCGTGGCGCAATTGGCTGGCGTGATGGCTGTTAACCGAAACGTTCGAGGTTCGAGCCCACCCGGTGGTGGTGCGGCGCATTTTTTTTTTGGGGCTGCTATCTTTGAAGATATGTTCTGATGGTGGTGAGAGTAGAGCAGGACGTGTCCTCCGTGGCGCAATTGGCTAGCACGGTCGGCTGTTAACCGAAAGGTTGGAGGTTCGAGCCCTCCCGGGATGGGTGTGTTGCTTTTTTCTTTGCGCTGATAGCTTTGAAGATATGTTCTGATGGTGGTGAGAGTAGAGCAGGACTGTCTCCGTGGCGCAATTGGCTAGCACGGTCGGCTGTTAACCGAAAGGTTGGAGGTTCGAGCCCTCCCGGGATGGGTGTGTTGCTTTTTTCTTTGCGCTGATACTTTGAAGATATGTTCTGATGTTGGTGATAGAGGAGTAGGACTGTCTCCGTGGCGCAATTGGCTAGCGAAATCGGCTGTTAACCGAAAGGTTGGAGGTTCGAGCCCTTCCGGGAGTGGTGTGTTGCTTTTTTCTTTGTGCTGATAGCTTTGAAGATATGTTCTGATGGTGGTGAGAGCAGAGTACGACTGTGTCCGTGGCGCAATGGGCTAGCGCGATCGGCTGTTTACCGAAAGCTTGGAGGTTCGAGCCCACCCGGGGGTGGTGCGGCGCTTTTTTCCTTTGGGCTGATAGCTTTGAAGATATGTTCTGATGGTGGTGACGAGTGGAGCAGGACTGTCTCCGTGGCGCAATGGGCTAGCGCGATCGGCTGTTACCGAAAGCTTGGAGGTTCGAGCCACCCGGTGGTGGTGCGGCGCTTTTTTTTCTTTGGCTGATAGCTTTGAAGATATGTTCTGATGGTGGTGAGAGTAGAGCAGGACTGTCTCCGTGGCGCAATTGGCTAGCGCGATCGGCTGTTTACCGAAAGCGTTGAGGTTCGAGCCCACCCGGGGGTGGTTCGTGCTTTTTTCTTTGAGCTGATAGCTTTGAAGATATGTTCTGATGGTGGTGAAGAGTGGAGCATGACTGTCTCCGTGCGCAATTGGCTAGCGCGATCGGCTGTTAACCGAAAGGTTGGAGTTCGAAGCCCACCCGGTGGTGGTGTGGCGCTTTTTTTTCTTTGGCACTGATAGCTTTGAAGATATGTTCTGATGGTGGTGAGAGTGGAGCACGGACTGTCTCCGTGGCGCAATTGGCTAGCGCGATCGGCTGTTAACCGAAAGGTTGGAGGTTCGAGCCCACCCTGGGGTGTGTTCGGCCCGCTTTTTTTCTTTGGGCTGATAGCTTTGAAGATATGTTCTGATGGTGGTGAGAGTGGAGCAGGACTGTCTCGTGGCGCAATTGGGCTAGCGCGATCGGCTGTTAACCGAAAGCTTGGAGTTCGAGCCCACCAGGTGGTGGTGCGGCGCTTTTTTTTTCTTTGGGCTGATAGCTTTGAAGATATGTTCTGATGGTGGTGAGAGTAGGAGCAGTGACTGTCTCCGTGGCGCAATTGGCTAGCGCGATCGAGCTGTTAGACCGAGAGGTTGGAGGTTCGAGCCCACCCGGGGGGTGTGCGCTTTTTCTTTGCGCTGATAGCTTGAAGATATGTTCTGATGGTGGTGAGAGTGGAGCATGACCTGTCTCCGTGGCGCAATTGGCTAGCGCGATCGGCTGTTAACCGAAAGGTTGGAGGTTCGAGCCCACCCGGTGGTGGTGCGGCGCTTTTTTTCTTTGGGCTGATAGCTTTGAAGATATGTTCTGATGGGGTGAGAGTGGAGCAGGACTGTCTCCGTGGCGCAATGGCTAGCGCGATCGGCTGTTAACCGAAAGGTTGGAGTTTCGAGCCCACCCGGGGACGGTGCTGTCGCTTTTTTTCTTTGCGCTGATAGCTTTGAAGATATGTTCTGATGGTGGTGAGAGTGGAGCACGACTGTCTCCGTGGCGCAATTGGCTAGCGCGATCGGCTGTTAACCGAAAGGTTGGAGGTTCGAGCCCAACCCGGTGGTGGTGTGCGGCGCTTTTTTTTTCTTTGGGCTGATAGCTTTGAAGAGATGTTCTGACTGGTGGTGAGAGTGGAGCAGGACTGTCTCCGTGGCGCAATGGGCTAGCGCGATCGGCTGTTAACCGAAAGCTTGGAGTTTCGAGCCCACCCGGGGAGTGGTGCTGTCGCTTTTTTTCTTTGCGCTGATAGCTTTGAAGATATGTTCTGATGGTGGTGAGAGAGGAGTAGGACTGTCTCCATGGCGCAATTGGCTAGCGAAATCGGCTGTTAACCGAAAGGTTGGAGGTTCGAGCCCTTCTGGGAGTGGGCAATGGGTTAGCGCGATCGGCTGTTAACCGAAAGCTTGGAGGTTCGAGCCCACCCGGGGGTGGTGCGGCGCTTTTTGTTCTTTGCGCTGATAGCTTTGAAGATATGTTCTGATGGTGGTGAGAGTATAGCAGGACTGTCTCCGTGGCGCAATTGGCTAGAGCGATCAGCTGTTGACCGAGAGGTTGGAGGTTTGAGCCCACCCGGGGACGTTGTGTCGCTTTTCTCTTTGCGCTGATAGCTTCGAAGATATGTTCTGATGGTGGTGAGAGTGGAGCAGGACTGTCTCCGTGGCGCAATGGGCTAGCGCGATCGGCTGTTAACCGAAAGCTTGGAGGTTCGAGCCCACCCGGGGGTGGTGCGGCGCTTTTTTTTCTTTGCGCTGATAGCTTTGAAGATATGTTCTGATGGTGGTGACGAGTGGAGCAGGAGCTGTCTCCGTGGCGCATTTCTATCCGCGATTGGCTGTTAACCGAAAGGTTGAGGTGTCGAGCCCACCCTGTGGTGGTGCGTAGCTTTTTTTTCTTTGGGCTGATAGCTTGAAGATATGTTCTGATGGTGGTGAGGTGAGCAGACGGTCTCCGTGGCGCAATTGGCTTGCGCTGATCGCTGTTACCAAAGATTGAGGAATTCCTAGGCCCTCCCAGGAGTGGTGTGTTGCTTTTTTTTCCCCTTGTGGTAAATATCTTTTGAAGATATGTTCTGATGTGTTAGAGTGAGCATGACTGTCTCCATGGCGCAATTGGCTAGCGCGAGATCGCTGTTACCGCGAAAGTGGAGTTTTTCGAGCCCACCCAGTAGTGGTGCGGTGCTTTTTTTCTTCTTTGTGCTGAGAGCTTTGAAGATAGTTGCTGATGGTGGCTCAAGTGAGCAGGATGTCTCCGTGGCGCAATTGGCTAGCGCGATCGGCTGTTAACCGAAAGGTTGGAGGTTTCGAGCCCCCCGGTGGGTGTGGGCGCTTTTTTTTCTTTGGCTGATAGCTTTGGAAGATATGTTCTGATGGTGTGAGAGTGGAGCAGGACTGTCTCCCTGGGGCGCAATTGGCTAGCGCGATCGGCTGGTAACCGAAAGGTTGGAGGTTCGAGCCCACCGGTGGTGGTGCGGGCGCTTTTTTTCTTTGGCTGATAGCTTTGAAGATATGTTCTGATGGTTGGTGAGAGTGGAGCAGACGGTCTCCGTGGCGCATGGCATTAGCGCGATCGCTGTTAACCGAAAGGTTGGAGGTTCGAGCCACCCGGTGGTGTGCGGCGCTTTTTTTCTTTGGCTGATAGCTTTGAGATATGTTCTCTGATGGTGGTGAGAGTGGAGCAGGACTGTCTCCGTGCGCAAATTGGCTAGCGCGATCGCTGTTAACCGAAAGGTTGGAGGTTCGAGCCCACCCGGTGGTTGTGGTGTGTTGCTTTTTTCTTTGCGTTGATAGCTTTGAAGATATATTCTGATGGTGGTGAGAGTGGAGCACGACTGTCTCTGTGGCACAATTGGCTAGCGCGGTCGGCTGTTAACCGAAAGGTTGGAGGCTTGAGCCCAGCCGGTGGCGGTGCGACGCTTCTTTTTCTTGGGCTGATAGCTCTGAAGAAATGTTGTGACGCGGGTGAGAGTGGAGCACGACTGTCTCCGTGGCGCATGCGAATTGGCTAGCACGATCAGCTGTTAACCGAAAGGTTGGAGGTTTGAGCCCACCCGGTGGTGGTACGGCGCTTTTTTTCTTTGCGCTGATAGCTTTGAAGATATGTTCTGATGGTGGTGAGAGTGGAGCAAGCACTCACCGTGGCGCGATTGCCTAGCGCGATCGGCTGTTAACCGAAAGGTTGGAGTTTCGAGCCATCCCGGGAGTGGTGTGTCGCTTTTTTCTTTGCGCTGATAGCTTTGAAGATATGTTCTGATGGTGGTGAGAGGAGAGCACGACTGTCTCCGTGGCGCAATTGGCTAGCGCGATCGGTTGTTAACCGAAAGGTTGGAGGCTCGAGCCCACCGGTGGGCGGTGCGGGCGCTTCTTTTTTCTATGGGCTGATAGCTCTGAAGAATGTTGTGACGCGGGTGAGAGTGGAGCACGACTGTCTCCGTGGCGCAATGCTGCATTGGCTAGCCGATCACTGTTAACCGAAAAGGTTGGAGGTTTGAGCCCACCCGGTGGTGGTACGGCGCTTTTTTTTTCTTTGGGCTGATAGCTTTGAAGATATGCTCTGATGGTGGGGAGAGTGGAGCAGGACACTCTCCGTGGCGCGATTGGCTAGCGCGATCGGCTGTTACCGAAAGGTTGGAGGTTTGAGCCCACCCGGTGGGTTGGACGGGCGCTTTTTTTTCTTTGGCTGATATCTTTGAGATATGTTCTGATGGTGGTGAGAGTGGAGCAGGACACTCTCCGTGGCGCGATTGGCTAGCGCGATCCGCTGTTAACCGAAAGGTTGGAGGTTCGAGCCCTCCCGGGTGTGGTGTGTTGCTTTTTTCTTTGCGTTGATAGCTTTGAAGATATATTCTGATGGTGGTGAGAGTGGAGCACGACTGTCTCTGTGGCGCAATTGGCTAGCGCGGTCGGCTGTTAACCGAAATGTTGGAGGTTCGAGCTCACCCGGTCGTGGTGGGGCGCTTTTTTTTCTTTGCGCTTATAGCTTTGAAGATATGTTCTGATAATGGTGAGATTGTAGCACGACTGTCTCTGTGGCGCCATTGGCTAGCGCGATCGGCTGTTAACCGAAAGGTTTGGAGGTTCGAGCCCTCCCGGTGGTGCTGCGGCGCTTTTTTTGCTTCGGGCTGATAGCTCTGAAGAAATGCTGTGACGGGGGTGAGAGTGTAGCACGACTGTCTCCGTGGCGCTTGCGCATTGGCTAGCGCGATCAGCTGTTAACCGAAAGGTTGGAGGTTTGAGCCCACCCGGTGGTGGTGCGGCGCTTTTTTTTCTTTGGGCTGATAGCTCTGAAGAAATGTTGTGACGGGCGGTGAGAGTGGAG
Source organism: Rhipicephalus microplus (assembly GCF_013339725.1). Taxonomy (NCBI): domain Eukaryota; kingdom Metazoa; phylum Arthropoda; class Arachnida; order Ixodida; family Ixodidae; genus Rhipicephalus; species Rhipicephalus microplus. The sequence continues at coordinate 4,990 of NW_023608277.1, read as the reverse complement.
CACGACTGTCTCCGTGACGCAGCGCATTGGCTAGCGCGATCGGCTGTTAACCGAAAGCTTGGAGTTTCGAGCCATCCCGGAGTGGTCTGGTCGCTTTTTCTTTGCGCTGATAGCTTTTGAAGATATGTTCTGAGGTGGTGAGAGTGGAGCACGACTGTCTCCGTGGCGCAATTGCCTAGCGCGATCGGCTGTTAACCGAAAAGGTTGGAGGTTCGAGCCCCCCGGGATGGTGTGTTGCTTTTTTCTTTGCGCTGATAGCTTGAAGATTATATTCTGATGGTGGTGAGAGTGGAGCACGACTGTCTCTGTGGCGCAATTGGCTAGCGTGGTCGGCTGGTAACCGAAATGTTGGAGGTTCGAGCCCACCCGGTCGTGGTGGGGCGCTTTTTTTTGCGCTGATAGCTTTGGACAAATGTTCTGACGGTGGTGAGATTGGAGTACGACTGTCTTCGGGGCACAATTGGCTAGCACGTTCGGCTGTTAACCAAAAAATTGAAGTTTGGAGCCCACCCGGTGTTGGTGCGGCGCTTCTTTTTCTTTGGGCTGATAGCTATGAAGAAATGTTATGACGGGGGTGAGAGTGGAGCACGACTGTCTCCGTGGCGCAATCGGCTAGCGCGGTCGGCTGTTAACCGAAATGTTGGAGGTTCGAGCCCACCCGGTCGTGGTGGGGCGCTTTTTTTCCTTTGGGCTGATAGCTCTAAAAAATGTTCTTACGGTGGTGAGAGTGGAGCACGACTGTCTCGTGGGCGCAATCGGCTAGCGCGATCGGCTGTTAACCAAAAGGTTGGAGTTTCGAGCCCTCCCGTGAGTGGTGTGTTGCTTTTTTCTTTGCGCTGATAGCTTTGAAGATATGTTCTGATGGTGGTGAGAGTGGAGCATGACTGTCTCCGTGGCGCAATTGGCTAGCGCGATCGGCTGTTAACCGAAAGGTTGGAGGCTCGAGCCCAGCCGGTGGTGTTGCGGCGCTTCTTTTCTTTGGGCTGATAGCTCTGAAGAAATGTTGTGACGGGGGTGAGAGTGGAGCACGACTGTCTCCGTGGCGCATGCGCATTGGCTAGCACGATCAGTTGTTAACCGAAAGGTTGGAGGTTTGAGCCCACCCGGTGGTGGTGCGGCGCTTTTTTTCTTTGGGCTGATAGCTTTGAAGATATGTTCTGATGGTGGTGAGAGTGGAGCAGGACACTCTCCGTGGCGCGATTGGCTAGCGCGATCGGCTGTTAACCGAAAGGTTGGAGGTTCGTGCCCTCCCGGGAGTGGCGTGTTGCTTTTTTCTTTGCGCTGATAGCTTTGAAGATATATTCTGATGGTGGTGAGAGTGGAGCACGACTGTCTCTGTGGCGCAATTGGCTAGCGCAGTCGGCTGTTAACCGAAATGTTGGAGGTTCGAGCCCACCCGGTCGTGGTGGGGCGCTTTTTTTTCTTTGCGCTGATAGCTTTGAAGATATGTTCTGATGGTGGTGAGAGTGGAGCACGACTGTCTCCGTGGCGCAATTGGCTAGCGCGATCGGCTGTTAACCGAAAGGTTGGAGGTTCGAGCCCACCCGGTGGTGGTGCGGCGCTTTTTTTCTTTGGGCTGATAGCTTGAAAGAATATGTTCTGACGGGTGGTGAGAGTGGAGCAGGACTGTCTCGTGGGCGCAATTGGCTAGCGCGATCGGGCTGTTAACCAAAAGGTGGAGTTCGAGCCACTCCAGGAGTGGTGTGTTGCTTTTTTTCTTTGTGGCTGATAGCTTTGAAGATATGTTCTGATGGTGGGAGAGTGGAGCAGGACTGTCTCCGTGGCGCAATTGGCTAGCGCGATCGGCTGTTAACCGAAAGGTTTGGAGGTTCGAGCCCACCCGTGGTGGTGCGGCGCTTTTTTCTTTGTGCTGATAGCTTTGAAGATATGTTCTGATGGTGGTGAGAGTGGAGCAGGACTGTCTCGTGGGCGCAATGGCTAGCGCGATCGGCTGTTAACCAAAAGGTTGGAGTTTTGAGCACCCTCGGGCAGTGGTGTGTTGCTTTTTTCTTTGCGCTGATAGCTTTGGAGAGATTGCTCTGACGGTGGTGAGATTGGAGCACGACTGTTCTCCGTGGCGCAATTGGCTAGCACGTTCGGCTGTTAACCGGAAAATTGGATGTTTCAGCCCTCCCCGTAGTGGTGTGTGTGCTTTTTTCTTTGCGCTGATAGCTTTGAAGATGTGTTCTCATGGTTAGTGAGAGTGGAGCACGACTGTCTCCGTTTCGATTTCGGCAAGGCGCGATGGTCTGTTAACCGAAAGGTTTGAGGTTCGAGCCCCACCCGGTGGTGGTGCGGCGCTTTTTTTCTTTGGGCTGATAGCTCTAAAAAATTTTCTTCTGGTGGTTTGAGAGTGTGAGCAACGACTGTCTCGTTGGGCGCAATCAGGCTAGCAGCTGATCGGTTGTTTACCAAGGTTGGAGTTTTGAGCCCCCTCGGGCGTGGGTTGTGTGTTGCTTTTTTCTTTGCGCTGATAGCTTTGGAGACATGTTCTGACGGTGGTGAGATTGGAGCACGACTGTCTCCGTGGCGCAATTGGCTAGCACGTTCGGCTGTTAACCGAAAAATTGGAGGTTTCAGCCCTCCCCGGAGTGGTGTGTTGCTTTTTTCTTTCCGCTGATAGCTTTGAAGATATGTTCTGATGGTGGTGAGAGTGGAACACGACTGTCTCCGTGGCGCAATTGGCTAGCACGCTCGGCTGTTAACCGAAAAATTGGAGGTTTCAGCCCTCCCCGGAGTGGTGTGTTGCTTTTTTCTTTCCGCTGATAGCTTTGAAGATATGTTCTGATGGTGGTGAGAGTGGAGGACGACTGTCTCCGTGGCGCCATTGGCTAGCACATTCGGCTGTTAACCGAAAAATTGGAGTTTCGAGCCCTCCCGGGAGTGGTGTGTCGCTTTTTTTTGCGCTGATAGCTTTGAAGATATGTTCTGATGGTGGTGAGAGTGGAGCATGACTGTCTCCGTGGCGCAATTTGCTAGCGCGATCGGCTGTTAACCGAAAGGTTGGAGGCTCGAGCCCAGTCGGTGGTGCGGCGCTTCTTTTTCTTTGGGCTGATAGCTCTGAAGAAATGTTGTGACGGGGGTGAGAGTGGAGCACGACTGTCTCCGTGGCGCATGCACATTGGCTAGCGCGATCGGCTGTTAACCGAAAGGTTGGAGTTTCGAGCCATCCCGGGAGTGGTGTGTCGCTTTTTTCTTTGCGCTGATAGCTTTGAAGATATGTTCTGATGGTGGTGAGAGTGGAGCACGACTGTCTCCGTGGCGCAATTGGCTAGCGCGATCGGCTGTTAACCGAAAGGTTGCAGGCTCGAGCCCAGCCGGTGGTGGTGTGGCGCTTCTTTTTCTTTGGGCTGATAGCTCTGAAGAAATGTTGTGATGAGGGTGAGAGTGGAGCACGACTGTCTCCGTGGCGCATGCGCATTGGCTAGCGCGATCAGCTGTTAACCGAAAGGTTGGAGGTTTGAGCCCACCCGGTGGTGGTGCGGCGCTTTTTTTTCTTTGGGCTGATAGCTTTGAAGATATGTTCTGATGGTGGTGAGAGTGGAGCAGGACACACTCCGTGGCGCGATTGCCTAGCGCGATCAGCTGTTAACCGAAGGTTGGAGGCTCGAGCCCTCCCGGGAATGGTGTGTTGCCTTTTTCTTTGCGCTGATAGCTTTGAAGATATATTCTGATGGTGGTGAGAGTGGAGCACGACTGTCTCTGTGGCGCAATTGGCTAGCGCGGTCGGCTGTTAACCAAAATGTTGGAGGTTCGAGCCCACCCCTTCGTGGTGAGGCACTTTTTTTGCGCTGATAGCTTTGGACAAATGTTCTGATGGTGGTGAGATTGGAGTACGACTGTCTCCGGGGCGCAATTGGCTAGCACGTTCGGCTGTTAACCGAAAAATTGGAGTTTGGAGCCCACCCGGTGTTGGTGCGGCGCTTCTTTTTCTTTGGGCTGATAGCTTTGAAGATATGTTCTGAAAATGATGAGAGTGGAGCAGGACACTCTCCGTGGCGCGATTGGCTAGCGCAATTGGCTGTTAACCCAAAAATTGGAGGTTTGAGCCCTCCCGGGAGTGGTGTGTTGCTTTTCTCTTTGCGCTGATACCTTTGGAAAAATGTTCTGATGGTGGTGAGAGTGGAGCACGACTGTCTCCGTGGCGCAATTTGCTAGCGCGATCGGCTGTTAACCGAAAGGTTGGAGGTTCTAGCCCTCCCGGGAGTGGTGTGTTGCTTTTTTCTTTGCGCTGATAGCTTTGAAGATGTTTTTGATGGTGGTGAGAGTGGAGCACGACTGTCTCCGTTTCGATTTCGGCTAGCGCGATGGGCTGTTAACCGAAAGGTTGGAGGTTCGAGCCCACACGGTGGTGGTGAGGCGCTTTTTTTCCTTTGGTCTGATAGCTCAGAAAAAATGTTCTTACGGTGGTGAGAGTGGAGCACGACTGTCTCTTGGGCGCAATCGGCTAGCGCGATCGGTTGTTAACCAAAAGGTTGGAGTTTTGAGCACCCTCGGGATGTGTGTGGTGCTTTTTTCTTTGCCTGATAGCTTTGGAGACATGCTCTGACGGTGGTGAGATTGGGAGCACGACTGTCCTCCGTGGCGCAATTGGCTAGCACGTTCGGCTGTTAACCGGAAAATTGATGTTTCAGCCCTCCCCGTAGTGGTGGTGTTGCTGTTGTTTCTTTGCGCTGATAGCTTGAAGATGTTGTTCTCATGGTAAGGTGAGAGTGGGAGCAACGACTGTCTCCGTTTCGATTTCGGCAAAGCGCGAAGGGTCTGTTAACCCGAAAGGTTTGAGGGTTCGAGCCCACCCGGTGGGGTGCGGCGCTTTTTTTGCCTTTGGGCGGAGAGCTCTAAAAAAAAAATGTTCTTATGGGATGGTGAGAGTGGAGCACGACTGTCTCGTTGGCGCAATCGGCTAGCGCGAAATCGGTTGTTTAACCAAAAGGTTGGAGTTTTGAGCCCCCTCGGGAGTGGTGTGTTGCTTTTTTCTTTGCGCTGATAG